>JAVJIF010011390.1:0-125257 GCA_038442645.1 Agave tequilana
TATATATATATATATATGCAAATTCATATCTTGTCTTGATATTCACAGTCGATACTGATGACATTGCATACTAAAAACTATTGGCCGATACCAATACCGATTTCGAGATTTTAAACCATGGTTTGTTTATTTCCAACAAAATCCTCTCAAGGAGGATGAAGAAAAGGACATTGTTGCACTTGCAGTTGTTTGGTATCAACACAGAACTCCTCATAAACTTGCACAATGACACATATAAGAATTTTGAAGTGATAAGGAACTGCCATGTGTAGGCTATCTAAAAATTGCTGAGGACAAAACCTCAAACTCGAGACTCATGCCAAAGGCGAGGACCTCAATCAAGGTCGCATTCTAACTTCAAACACAGTCTGTGAAGCTCTGTATTTCAACACTAACGCGAGCCTGCGAGCTTCGCTTTCCAACATCAAAGCGAGGTCCGTGTCTAATGCGAAACTCGCGATTATGCTGTAATAGACATTTATTAGTTGGGTCATTTACACCCACTCTCCATGTAATGAGGAATAAATTCCCATTATGGAGAGATTCAATGGGTCAGTTACACCCTGAAATCTCATTAAATAGCTATGAAAAGTTATAAAAAAGGGGAGGATTTTCTAAGAGGAGAATTTTGAAGGGGGGCTTTAATGAAGAGGAGAGAATACACACAAAAGTGTTGGAAGAAAAGAGAGAAGACTCTTTACAACTTGCTGAGTTCAAGTTTAATCTTTTTGAGATTTCAGCCATTGTTTAAGATTTATACCTTACCAATGAGCTATCAACGAGAGAAAGAAGATCCAAGATCAAGCTTCAAGTTTGGCTCGTCAACAGAGAACAAGAATTACTCTCTATCGCTACACGAAGAACCCGACACTAAATAAAGGGAAGAGAAACCGTCCTTCCCTATTTTGTAATCGGATTTTTGATCCGTTGTAATCCTCTTTGCAAGTAATTAAAGATTTTACGCGCTCAATTTTCCAACAAACACCATGTACAGATGTGAGTTGGATAGAGGCAATCCTTAATACTAAGGATTTTAGAATGCCTATACGAACAGTTGCCTGAGCACATTGGAAAGAAATCGATGGTATGAATTCTTTAATTGGGGCAAAAACCGTTTAACGTGGAATTAAAAGAATGTTTTTTTTTTGAGGGATGGTACAAGTTATGGCTATTAAGATCTCTGTGCAACATTTCGTCATAAAAGGCATACCACAACCATCAGGATAAAGTTCCATCTTATTTGGCAATGAGGGCGAGCTTTGGCATTTGGCAAGGCAACACAGTGGATGGAAAATACTAACAAGTTTACATCGGGCTGTGGAAGCTATGGTGAGATACTTGACCCCTAACCTTGGAATGGTGAAATTAGAATTTGATGGGTCAGAGCCTCATTGGATATGGCTTGGAATAGTGGCCAGAGTAGCAGTGGGCTTTATATTCATGGATGACAACTCATGCACCCTTAACTGCAGCTGGTATGTTAATGTTAAATACACCCAAATCAGACATGGAAATGGAAGCAAGAAGCTTTTGGAATGCAATGCATGTGGACATTTGAGGAGAACGTGTGTCAAAATTCAAGATTCAGGCTTCAGCATTTGTAAAGGGAATTCACGTCAAGTCCTTTTTCAGTTTAGAGGAAGATAGTGACAACCATTCTTATCGACAAAGAAACACATGTGCTCATTGGGTGTCTAATCTTGGAAAGAATTCTGATGTGAAATTGTATGTTTAGTTTGATAACTTCCATTCTCCTCCCGTCTTTGTGAGGAGATATGTTTGTAGAATGACAGATGAGCTAACTAAAAGAGGATATTAGATCAGTATGCATGAATTAGCCCAACAACGGGAAGATAAGTAAGGACAATAAGGATGAGAAGACAGTGAGATTAACATCTTTTAGAAATCCCATGTTGTTTTAATGGAAGAATACCAATTGCTAATCACTTTGTTCGCAACATAAAAGATTCTTACTTTTGGTGAGACCGTTTGTTGCACACAAGTTAATTCCAGTATCACGTATCATATATTTTTATCAGGACTTTTTTCTAGGCATTGCTAGTCATAGTAAAAAAAAAAAAATGTATGCTGCGAAAGAAGAAGTATGTGGATGTTTTCAAGATGTGTGAACTACATTTATTATTTGGGTAGCCTATCTTCCTTTCTACAAGTTACTTCAAGAAATTTGTCCTGCCACCAGCACCCCCCCCCCCCCCCCCAACACACACACACACACACACACACACACACACACACACACACACACACACACACAAAAAAAAAAAAAAAAAAAAACAAAGCATTCCAAAAGGTAACTCACGGCCTCAACGTGACATTATTCCTTCTCATTCATGGTTTATAACCGCCATATGTGAGCATGAGCAGACTCATGTCTGAATTCTGATGACTAGTTGACATTAGCCTGTTGATGCAATCAGGTTTTAGAGGGTTAAAGGTAACAACACTAAGTCTAGGTTATGAAACATAAAAAGATAATTGATACTCCAAATCGTAAGGCATGTGTTGTGATGAATTTAACCTATGGATTGAATCTATGAAAGACCAGAGGGGTAGGTTTCAAAAATTAACTGTAGGTATTTAATTTTCATGACTGATCCAAGATTAATATCGTAGTTCTATGAAAACAAATAGGAAAAGAAGATAATGGGCACTTAGCAACCACCCCAAGAATCGGGAAGTATTTTAGTACCTAGGCAGCATCTTAGCCTGGATATTATCCAGAGACCCTTGAGGAGGGTCATGAAAGGTAAGCCTGTAAATGGGCAGTAATCAGTTCCTAACTTTGCCATATCTGAAGAGGAATCCATTAAACATGGGATCTTTAACTAATTTTGGCTTGGATAAGAGTAAGATCCAAATGTAACCCCAATCACAATAATTGGGCTATAATCTTGGTTTTGGTTCTATAACTTGGTTTCCCCACCATTCATCCATTGTCATCGAAAATGATCATTAATGCACATGAATTTTATTTGAAAGGACTGTTTGAGGGACGGGTGTTCTGTTACTGAAGCACTAAAAGTTGGATAATGATAATGGTGATTTTACTTGTAGATGTCATTGCCAGGATGCATCAAAGTGAAGGTTAGTAGGGGAACAAGTTTATGTAAGGTATTAAATGGGACAATTAGGAGGGAGAGTGGTTATTATGTAAGATATACATGCTAGTTATTATTGAGTCCAGTTTCAGTTTATCTGTCCTGGAAAATATTCTGATTGGATAAGCTAATGGTCAAATTGAAACCGAAATACCAACAAAAAAAAGATTTTTAACCAGATTGTTGTATCCAGATAATATACAATACACTGTTGCCAGTTTCATTTAGAAACAGACTTATGAAATCTAGCACACTGATATGACTGTCAGGCTCTATATATTCCATCACATGTCACCATCTTTTTTCACATAAAAACCATCTAATTCCTGCCTAAAATTTTTAGCACAGTACTGTTTCTAAATAGCATGTTTTGATGTTTATCCCTCTCACAATAGTTGTATAGGAAGCACTTGAAGGATGTTACATCAATTTTAACAACTTATGTTTCCTTTTAAGTTGAGTAGAGTAGTATGAGACGGTATGTTCCTAGGTATTTGTATTTTTGCGCATAACAGTCATTTAACTAACACATGAAGTTTACATATCCTGACCTAGGGGTTTAGATGAGATTGAATGTTTGATTAATAGCCTTGGCTTGAAATGATCATCATAATTCCTGAAACATAAGAATTAATTGCTTCCCTTGCTTTTCTGTTTCTTTCACGGTTTTATCTTGCTACTTTTTAGTGATCACATGCAATGTCAACTATATTGAAATGGATGCATGATTGCACTCACCCTACCAATTATTCAGCATTTACCGGTTGAATATATTTAGAAAATCCAATTTTTTCTTAATTTTCTTCCATATTTGAAGAAGGTCGACAACAGAGTAGATCAACACACCTAAATTCTCTAAGGATGAGCATCGAGACTATTATTCATAGTGGTGGATGCCACTGTCGACATGTTAGGTGGCAAGTTGAGGCATCATCAAGTGTGGTAGCATGGAGCTGCAACTGTTCTGACTGTTCCATGAGGGGCAACATTCACTTCATAGTCCCATCTGCCAAATTTAAGCTTATGGGAGATTCTGAGCAGTTTCTCACCACATATACATTTGGCACACACAGAGCGAAGCATACTTTCTGCAAGGTATGTGGCATAACCTCTTTCTACTTCCCAAGGTCAAACCCTGATGGAGTTGCTGTGACAGTTAAGTGTGTTGATTCTGGTACGCTTACACACGTAGAAATTAGGAACTTTGATGGGAAAAACTGGGACAAATCCTATGAACAAAGTTCCATATCGTCATTTTCCAAATCGAATGGTGAGAGCCTGCAATGAGATTACGATTTGGATGTCGAACTTTGATGAAAACACTCAACAGGAGCTATAATCATCTGTAAGTAAAAAATTATGGTGATTTTAAGATATCTGAAATAAGAGAGACAGAAGAAAATGTTGGTTTAGGTTATTATTATTGTGAGAAGTCACTATGTATTTTGATGCTATGAAAGTGTAATAGTGTAATGGGTGTGGTGATATTATGACCATGTATCATTTTATCATCTTTGATACTGTGTTGTATTTTGCGAAACTTAATATGATGATGTCTGATTGATTCTGAAAATTCATTTTCAACATATCCAAAGAATTTTCTTTTCTGATTTGGACTGTTGAGCAAGTTCTATTGCATGATATTCATATTTATATAATCAGTAATAATCATTGATTCATTGTCAATATAATTTTAGTTTTGTTTTGTCTCTGAGTTTTAAATTCAAATCAAATGTGGGGTCTTTTATTTTTATATTTGTATTCGTGTATGTGTCATATATATGAAAAGTAAACCCTAAATTGATTTCAAGAATCCCTCAAATTTTGAGTAAGAGCGGAAAGGAGGAGCAGGCGGCGACCTAGGGCTATGGCTACAGCTGTGGATAGCGACGACGATGGTATTGTGTGCTTGGATGAGTCCTTTGTTGACCGCAAGCAAAGCCCTCTTTCTTCTCGGCTAGAGCTCCCTGTTTCATTTCAGTTCAGCTCATTTCTTGCTATTTTCTGTCTATTTAGTTATTTATTATTAGTAGGTGAATGCATTTTGTTTCAGTTATGAGCTCTCTACTTTCACATTTGGGAGTCACGTTCTTGACCTCTATTATCTCCGCTCTGTTACCAGTAAGTTGCTCATTCTTCATTTGTTTGTTTCTTTAATTCATTTTCCTAAAAGCCTTTAATTTTTGTTCTTGGCTTTCTACTATTGTGTTGTATTATCTAAAAGAGATATAGCACACACACATGTATAAATGCCATGCCTAATTTCATAATTTCTCTTGTGCAGTATTATTATTTCGCTATCTTCTCCTTCGACTTCAATGATATCATACAATATAATGCAATAACAAAGCGCGATATCAGCCATATGATCAGTCGATAAATTTCACATTCCTGTTAGTCGTATAGGGATGGGATTGGGTTATGGTAAGTCCCACGTGATTAAGTCCATGCTACAACCTTTGTTTCAAAAGGGGAAAAAATGACATTTCAGATGGCTGTCAGAATTCAATACTAGTTGAAACATAGTAGTGGCGTGGTCCTCAAAGTGGAGCTGAAACTCACATGTCACCTCATTCGCAGGGGAAGCAATTTGGAAACAAGTCTTAGTTCGTGAAATGAAGATCTTCCATAGAGTTGCGCATTTCGTCCCCTCCACATTAACCAAACATCTGCACCTATGACACTCTTCCTGAAATGAGAATTATTGGAGTTTAGGATGGATCTCGCACAAAAAATATTACAGGAATTTCAGCTACCGGGCATTTCCAATGACAGAAGGAGCACTCAAGATACAATCTTGATTCTGGAAATGAGCTTGAGGAAGATTCCAACACGCTTTTAGTAACTTATCTTCTATAAAGAAAATTTTGATTGATGCAGTCTATTATTCTCAATCAGTCGAGAAAATTAATTTCTTTCCATGCCAATGCATCCGGAAAGTATTCCTCAATCAATTGCCACGCATATGACCATAAAACAGCCTTGCCACATCTATATATGACGAAAGTCTCCCAATAAAGATGTATGGAGGTTTCTCTCTATTTCTCTAATGTCCCAACTCCTGTTTAGCGACGTATCCTCAACGCGCACATAGACACACAAAAAGAAAGAAAAAGAAGAAATTGTTTTTGCCAAAGTTCATCATTTTCAACCAACCTAGAACATCAACAGATCTTCTCAGTCCAATTAATCCATTCAGTAGTTCTCAGTCTATTGTTAGTTTTAAAACCTAAAATAGCATTGACCATGTTTACACCTGATAAGAGATATCCAATAAAGGAGACTGAAGTCTAATATTCCAGAAGCTTATATTTTCTCTATCCAATCACCCCAACCCGTAAAGAAGTTCTCCTAGGAAAACAGCTAACATAGTTTGGAGAGGATGACATTGCATTGCAGTGATCTTCCTCTGATCAGTTCTACCTTCTTGTTTAGCTCTATTTATTTGTCCTGATCAGTTGAAGCAATTCCTCCAAAGGAACTTTCTCCATTCTCTTGAACATTCCAATGGTCTTGAAAGTGTAATCTTAGCGCGCGCGGGGGGGGGGGGGGGGGGATCTTCAAAGAAGTATTAATAAAGAGAGAGATCTTCAAGGAAGTATTAATAAAGTGGAGATAACATATTCAATAATTCCGGCTATATGGGAACAGGTTAACATCTTCATTTGCATTGATAAAGCATGTAATAGTTCATAGGAAGAAAGTCTTATACGCTCAAAGCTACAGGGCAACACATTAATAGCTGCATTTCCATGAATAAAGCTTGTAATAGGTCATAGGAAGAAGGCCTTTAATGATCAAATATACTGGCAACAGCCACTTCATCAGAGAGATTGCTAGGGAAAAAGAGCTCTTCCCTTTTTGGGTAGTTAGGTCACGGAGCGGAAGCGGGTCATAATTCATAACCACATCCAAACATCTCAGGTTTAGATCCAATATCCTCAAATGTAAACACACACACACACACCAACCATAATAGCTAACGTATAAAATACAATGTTGCAATAGGAAACAATAACCTGTAGTCAATAATGTTTCATATAATCGTGAGAATTTTAAATATAGTCTCGTAAATTGACAGATATTATTATGCAACAATTTTAAGTACGTTACTATTCAAAAGAAATTCACTCCTCATACAAACAATGAAGGATAAAAAATCATAAATAGATTATTGTAAAGTTAGACTCATGAGAGAAAGTGCCCAATGAATTGTCTTGTGAAATAAGCCAGTGTTGTCTCAACCTACAACGAAAACTGACTTTAGTAACAAACCATTGAAGAAATGGGAGCGAAATGGTCAGTTTTTTGATGTATATACATGTTAGGATTTTACCTTGTTTTTCAAGAAGAGATGATGGTTTAAGAAAATTCAATTGAGTTGGAGAAGACGATGGCTTGAAGTAGAAGAAGAAAATTAAGATGAAGCAGTTTTCTTTTCAGGCGATTGCGAGTTTTCTTTTCAGGAGGAGTATGAATAGGATTTAATTCCTATTTATAAAGGTTTATTTCTAAAGCTTAAAAGGTCTAGATACTTTCTAGATCAAGGAGATCAATTTCTAAAAGGATTGATCAAGATTCTTCAACCATCCAAAGGCTAAGATCATCTCATAGTCCAAATAGACGTATTGTAAAATTTTATAAATAAAGGTTGTAACCAAATATTGTAATTGCCTCAACCAAAAAAGTCTAAAAGAGTTTCTACAACAGAGAATCTCAAGTAAGGAGACCAGAGGAAGCCAAGAAAGAGAGGAATTAGTTGAAGGTGCATAGAGAGAAGGTAATACTCTTATAATCTCGGGCTAGATTCAAGTGGAAGATGAATACTCTTGTTGCATCAAGAGTAAGGTTAGACTCTTTGTACCAAATCGATTAATAAATCTCTCTCAAGTTCCCTCCCCGTGGACGTAGGCCAAGTTTGGGCCGAATCACGTTAAATCCTTGCATTCTTTCTTTATTACTCTTTTGTCTAGCTATTATTAGTTTGCTTTACATCAAGCTTTCCTTTTGCAAGTACTGTTTATATTGTCAAATTCTGCAAACATCATCCTGCAAACATCATCCTGAGAGTAACAATTGGTATCGTAGAATATCAATTTTCGTCACAACAATTGGTATCAGAGCATATCAATTACGTTACAACAATACATAGCTTTGGCAATAGAAGTTTTTTGGGTAACCATGTGTTTGTTGAATTATGATGTTTTATTCTTTCAAGTAAAAGTTACTCTAAACTTTAGAATTCAACATAATTTTCTAAAGTAGAGGAGACTACTTGAATAAGCACTATAGCAATGAAAAAAAGATTGCAAGTAAAATATGCAAGACATTGTCGTTTTGGAAATCAACTATGCTTCAGCCAAATTGCTGTGGAAAAAGATTAAGACATCTACCTAAATAGAAGAGGTTGATTTCAAATGGTTATTGAACTAAAGTATGTTGTTTGTAGTATGGGATGTTTTCGCTATCTGAGTATTTGGAAGGTAAGAATCTAGAAGAGAAAATTACCGGTCTAATTGTAATCGCCATAAGAAACGCTCCTAGACACAAAATCATTGGTAAACCCAGAATAGTCAGCACAGTACAACTAACATTGAGCGGCATGGCATGCAGGATTGTTGGTTATCAAAGAAATCGGTGACAAAGAATGTTCAAATGTAATTTGATATCTTGTTGGTGAATGATCTTGCTTGTTAGATATAAATAATTCTATCAAGAATCAATGATGAATAATTTACTTTCCTAATGTTCTCTTATACATTATATGCCGGCTAATAGAAACCTGAGTCTTATATCGTAAATTGTTTTCAGTGTTGCTAAGTGATCTAAAAACCCAAGGCATACTTTGTTGATTTTCTAAGATCCCTATGAGATTTGGAATTGTCTTAGTTCCTTATTCATATAATTAATTTGTTTCGTATTCCTTTACATTAATTGATTTTACTGGATATTTAGTTCTAAACATGTTCCATTTTCATTGCAGCTGACTGTGATCTTACGGGCAATTAGTTTGGCCGGTGCAATGTTGTTAAACAATTACCACTCCAGTAATGCAGAAATGCTTGCAGGGATCAATTATTGAATTAGGATCAGGAGTTGGTAAGTTAATAGTTTATGTGTCGTATCTCATGACTATTACTGAAAGTGTCACTGTGGTTGTTCTCAGGTATTACGGGTATACTGTGCAGTAGATTCTGCCGCGAGGTTGCGTTAACTGACCCTAATGATGAAGTTCTTGAGGCAAGTCTAAACACAATCTGAATAGTCTCTTCTATTATTTGCCTCAGAATATTGGTCACCTCTGTGTAGTGCTCCATAATGTGGCCTCAATTATCATACATTAAGATAAACTTTTTTAGTCTTGAAAAGAGAGATCAAATTACTTAATTTCTCTCTCTGTCCATTTTTATAAAATAAGCTAGAAAGGCAATAATAGCTCATATATTAAAAGGTTTAAATTAAAAAAATTGTAAAAGTTCAAAAAAAGTATCCCCTGGTTGCATAAGATTAAATATTTGCAAGAAATAAGCTAAATATTCATTCCTGCCAATTGGCCTTCGAGGTTTTTTTTAAAGAAGGCTCTTGCTTGCTCTGTTGCCTTGCCTAAGAATTTATTGCCAACTAAGTGTGTTGATAGTTGCTCATAAAGGTTTGGTAAGTTCTTTTATGGATTTTTCTTGATTTTGTTTTCTCCATACTTGACTCCATTTCTTCTTGATAGAAAAAAGAAGCTTCACTCAGTACAAGGGTCACATCTGTTTGATCACATTAATTTTGTAGCTACTATAAGTGACATGGACTATAGCAACCAACAAGAAGAAATTACAAAGTCTCTATCCCGTACCTTCTGTTAGGTTGTCTCCCAGCACCAACCAAGTTTACGCATGTATATAATATATGATGGTTGTATTGCTTTCGCATGTGTGCACATCTATCTTGTTTGCTATTGTGCATGCATGTGCGTACACTTGTGTGCGAGGAAACTGGAGATCAGGTAATACCTCAAAAAACTCTGGTAAAGGGACCTATCAAAGGGGTATTTTCTTGGTGATCCGAAGTGTCATTGTTCTCTATCCTTTAAATAGATGTGTAAACAATCACACAACCCATATATCTCTAGCCCATGCGTCAAGGGGTCACATTTATTTTATCATTGATAGACCATTTATTCTGTGACCACTAAAATAAGTCTATGCACATCTAATTGTGTGATTCTTTTACACATTTACAACTTTTGGGAATGGAGATCACGATGAATGGTTTGGATCATTGTAGAAGTGACTTGTTTTGACTGCCCCCACAAACAAGTTTCTGATGAGTGAATCTACCTCCCATATCCTCCCCGCGCCCTCTTTGTGTATGCTTGTGTGTGTGTGAGGAAAAGGGATATGAGTTCTTAGTGCAGAAAATTTCTATATAATTGGCTCAAAAACACATCTGGGACCATCTCCTATGTAATCAATATTGTTTATCATGGCCCACATATCCTAAAATGCATATTGATGAAAGATCATGCAGTTTAAAGGCGTTTTGTCATGGATTTAATGGTTCCAATTGTTCTAAACCCCAAAACCAGTTATTTAATAACCACCTAAGGCGGCAAAATTTTCAAAAATTCACGATTTTTCATCCCCAAATATTAAAATGTGTAAATAAGGATGAATGGTATGGATCATCCACTGGAATAGTTTACCATGTGTTTTTTAAGTTGCTTTTATTGGAAATTTCCTAGAGTATTAGCTCATTTCCTACATATATAGATGCATACTTAGTGTACGTGCGTACTTGTTATGTTAAAGTTGATCTACACTGTCGAAATGCTTACAAATTATAGATCAAATAATCTTAAGTGTGCTTGCTTATGCACCAGGCACAAAATGGATTACCGAAAGCAGCAAGTTGCTTAAAACAAGGGATACAAATCGAGAAATCAAAAAAAAAATAATAATAATCATGATGCAACATGTCTGTTCTTTGTGGACACCTGATTTCCAGGCATGAAACTTGAAGAGAGTGAGTGAGCTTCGTTTCTGTCTGCACATCATCAGAAATTAACAGTATGGATTTCCTTCCAAATTCTTCTGGAAGGAGCAAAGCTTGTATTTTTTTTTCCCCTTTGGTGGGCATTGTGGCAAAGAAAATGAGGTGTTAAGTTTAATAGAATATTCTCAGCTTTTAATATCTCACCCAGTAGAGGGACTATTAACGGGTTGGCCTTACATTGTGAGAGGCTAATATCCATATATAAATTCATGGTGGACAAATATTAAGATATGGGGACCTATATCGTAAATAAAGCCTTTATATATTATTTGTGTCCTCTTATTTGTTGGTTGTTAATTTGTTATTAACTTGGTTTTGTGTATGTTCTTTACTTGAACTTAACTAATCGTTAATGCAGCTTTAATCTCATTAATTAAATCACATTCTGACACCATAATATTATTAGTAATATACACCATATGGACATCAAAGATTTTCTTTGTTATTTCATATTTGCCAGAATTTTTTGTGTTCTCATATGTTTCTGGATTATTTTTCTTTTTTTATTTTATTTATGTTAAATGATTGTTACCACATATGTAGCCATATATGTACAACAAATGCGGTACAACCCCCCAACTCTCTATATGTGTGTGTACACACACACACACACACACACTCTCTCTCTCATAAGCATATAACAGACACATACATACACACATGCCCACGTGCGCGCACGCACACATATCTACATGCACATATAGATACACATACAAGTGTACTATCAGAATTTGAGAGGAAAACATTTGAGAGAGATGAAGATTTCTTACTCAGCACTTATTATTTATAAGAAATTACAAAATATGATTTATAATATGAGTAAGACTCCAAACAATATAGAAACTCCTTAAAACAAAGACTAAAATAAAAAATCCTAATAAGAAACTAACTAATCAAGTTGAAGCATAGATATCTATCAAACCTAACTTGTTACATAAGTATGAGAAAATTCTAGGAGAAATAAGTTATGTAAACAAATCTGCAAGTTCCTTAAAAAGTGTAGTGAATAAAGAAGAAATCAACTGCCGAGAGACTGCATCACGAACACAATGACAGTCCACCTCTATGTGCTTGGTAGACAAGATTGTTGGCTATGTAAAAATCAGCTTCATCATCACAGTACATAGACATCGAATCATCCACACTAAATCCGAGTTTCAACAACAGTGATTTCAACCACATCATCTCTCATGTAGGTTGCTCTATACTTAAATTCAGCATTGGAACGAGACACAACACTCTGCTTCTTACTCAAAGTAAACAGATTGCTTCTAATATAAGTGCAATAGTCAGAGGTAGATTTCTATCTCTTGTCTCTTGGAGATCCTTTTATGTATGCCAGAATTTTCAAGGTGACCTTCCAATGAATCTCTCTAGGCTTGCGCTTAAACTGACTCACCAATCTAATAATATAGGCAATATCTTATTGTAAGTGTGAGATAAGTTTACCTACAAGTCTCCTGTACTGAGAAACACCCTCAGATAAGGGTCCAATATCATCTCACAAATTAGCATCAATATTCATAAGAGTATGCGCGACTTGCAACAAGTAGTCCGATCTCTTGTAGTAGATCCAAAGCATACTTTCTTTGAGAAAGAACTACTCTATGCTTACCGTGAGAAATTTCAATCCCAAGAAAACACCTTGGCCTGCTTATGTCCTTGGTCACAAATTGAGTCTTAAGATACTCTTTAGCTTTCTAAATAACATTACCTCCTCTCGGTAGAATGTCATCAACATGAGCAATAAGAATCACAGTACCAGGAGAAGTCTTGTTGATGAAGATAGAATGATCAGAAGTGCTAAAATAGCACTTCTCAAAACCCACTTCAGAGATGATACGACCGAATTTATCAAACCAGTCTCGCAATCTTTGCTTAACGCCATATATCGCCTTTTTAAGCTTGCACGTCATATTCTCCTCTTGAGTAACATGCATGAGAGTTTTCTCAATGTGATTATGAGTCATATTTATATTATGAGTTGTAATTGTATTTACATATAAATAAGAGTATAGAGAAATGACACAGCTCTCCAATTTCAATAATCTAAATTTTCTCTTGGTCAGAGCCCTAAGGTTCTTGATCTTTCGCAACCTTCGTCGTCGTCATCTCCGCTCGCAATCAAAAGATTATCGACGACAACTTCTCTTTATCTTTTCTTGAAATTAGATTTTTCTTTCTTTCTCTTTTTAGAATATGATCTGAATTCAGATTTGTAAAATAAAGGAACTTATTGTTCACGTGAACAATGGCAGATTTGACATGAGCTGGCTTGAGTTAAATATCTCTTGTTAGAGCTTGGTTTCACTTTCAAAACTCTAATGAGGTTGTACTATGATAATCAAACTGTCATTCACATTGCTGAAAATCTTGTATTTTACGAGCGCACAAAACATATTGAGATAGATTGTTGGTGCGCCAAAAGGTGGTAGAGGATAAAGTCATCCAGACTCGACATGTGCTATCGACTCGTTAGTTTGTAGATATATTCACGAAGCCTCTTGAGAAGACCCGAGTTGATTTTATTTGTGACAAGTTAGTTATGTACGATGTATATGCTCCAGCATTAGGAGAGTGTAATTAGGAGTCATTATATAATAATGAGTCATATTATTGCATGTTATTAGAAATCATATTTCTATTAGGAGTTGTAATTATATTTGCCTATAAATAAGAGTATAGAGAGTATTTGCCTATAAATAATAGTATAAAAAGAAGACTCATCAATAAAGAGAAGACTCATCAACTCTTTAATTTCAATAATCTAAATCGTTTCACTCCATATACCATCCTCAAGGTCAGCATACAAGAATACATTCTTCACATCCAGCTAAAATATCAACCACTGATGGTTGACAGCCAAAGAAAACAAGACGCAAGTGGAGTTGAGACGAGCCACATGAGTGTCTCCGGATAATACATCGCATAAGTCTGAGTAAACCATCGAGCAAGGAGACGAGCCTTATATTTGTCCACGGTGCCATTTGAATGGTGATTCATAGTACACACCCATCGGCAAATAACTACCAGTAGTCTAGAGAAAGTAGGCACGAAATCCCAAGTCTGACGTGAGATGAGGGCGTCCATCTCATCATCCATGGTCTGCTTCTATTTTGGGTACATCAATGCTTCTTGATAAGACTTAGATATGAAAACAGAAGAAACAAATATGGCAAATTAACGAGACAGTGGGTTAAGACGATCATAGAAAACATAATTGAGAATAAGATGTTGAGCACAAGATCGTTTTCTCTTTCGATGTGCAATAGGAAGATTCAAGTCAGAAGAAGCACAAATGTCTATCCCAACAATAGGAAGTGAAGGATCAGTAGGCAAAGAAGAAGAATAAGGAGGATCAGGATCAACAACTATAGACTCTAGATCAACAAGGAGTGGAGTAGAGTCCTCGTTCTTAAAATGTCTAGTATACATATGCACTGATTTAGCAAATCCTCAGAATTAGCCATAAGCTGAGGTATAAGAGAAGAAGCAGTAGGAGCAAAATATGAAACTGACTCAAAAAAAAGTTACAACGGCAGAAGTATGCAACTTACGATGTACATGACCAAAACACCTATAGCCTTTTTGAGTTCGTGAATATACAAGAAAATACAGTTTATAACTTTAGGTTCTAACTTACTCTCAATTCAAAGGAGTTACCAGATCTTAGAGCATTGGATTCGCTAGGAAAATTAAAATTATGAGACCGATGATGTTGGGTTAACATCACATAGCAATGCAGGCAAAAGTTCTTCAGCAAAATTGATCAAGAAACTCAAACTTGATGAGCAACCAGTAATGTTGATGCGGAGGACACAAAAATTGATGAAAATAACTCTGGTGAGCCATGGGTCCAAGGTTTCATGGAAGGTGATTATTCTGATCTAACTGCAGAGAAGCATTTTAATTCCCTTGTTGCTTTGCGTGGTGTGGCTATTGAAGGAAACTCCACGTAAGTTATTTTGGAGGTAGCAAATTTCTTAATTCACTTCACGATTTTCTTTTGGAAAAATTGTCTTTAACCCCCTGAAGAAGAGCCTCATTCTTAAAACCCCCTAGTGCCAGCTTTCACTTACCAAAAACCCCCTTCACCAAGTTTTCCATGTGTTTAAAACCTTGTCCTCACAAAATGGCAATACGAGGTACGCAATGTTTTCATAATCCATGTATTGCCCTTTGAAGTGAGTCAGAACTTGCCCACGCAAGTGGGAACATGTGAGGCACATTATTGTGCTTGCCATATAGAAAAAAAGTGCAAACTCAAACTGCCCACATGTAGCATCAAAGCTGTCCACCTTTATTATTCTTGTAGTATTCTCTTTAAATAAAGCCTTAGATAATGTGAGATTTGTTAGATTTGATGTTTCAATAGCATTTAACGTTGGTATTCCTAGTCTTAGATCTTTAGTATGCTTATTTTACTGGAAAGTGTACCCTTTTTTTAATATTTAATTAGAAAAATAAAACAAGATTTTCTATCTATCATTTTTTCTTATAAACACATTAGGCTATTTTTAATTTTCTAAGCTATTATTTTTTCTTATAAATTTAATTTTTTGATTTTTTTGGTCGCAACAATGTTACCAATAAGTGTCATCACTAATTTGTGAGTAATAAATATAGCGAACTATAAGTGGAAAGTTTTATGAAAAGTAGACATATTGAACTAAAAACGTAGACAACTTGTATAAGAAAGATATACTGATTTATAAGGTAGAAAATTCATCATAAGATAAATATATCATTCTCAAAAAATATATACTAAGTTAAGATGTAGAAAATTTCATTTAAAAGGAAAGATAGAAAGTTTTATGTGAAAGACATATTGTCACGCCCCGCTTCCCAAAATACGCGGAAACGGAGTCGCGACGAGAGTCGGCGACGTATATAAGCGAGGAAAATACCCCACGTATACACGCTAAGCCTAAATTAACCTGAACAAGCTATAATCTGAACCATAATAATCAAGGATCACTGCAACAATACATATAAAGACTACACATGATCTGGAATGAAATGAGGAACAGAATAGATGCCAAGAGTGATATACATGAATCAAAGAGTAATAGAAAGAATAAAGAAATGCAAGAATATCAGGATAAAAGGGAGAGAGAGATCAGCTCCTCGCAAAGCGTACCGTCTCATCGAACACCTGCACGATAGAAACAAAACGTCCAATATCTGGACGTGCAAATCCAGGGTCGTCAGAACGCGACCTGGTGAGTGTGTGTGTAAGGGAAAGCTCGTGCATATAAACAATATGCATAAAGTAATAACAAGAACAACTGCAGATATAAGAAACTGAATAACAAGATAAATAACTGAACTGTAGTATAACTGATAACAACATGAACAAAGACATAAGACGACTATCATAACGTGAGCAAGCAACTGATGTCAAGATGTGTAACCTATCTCATGTCACTAGTCTGGTATACAATACTGGTCAGGTGTACAAATATATGTCTATCATAGCTTATCTACATGTACAATCAGGTGATCACGGTCAGTCACAATACATTATAACAGTTTATTATCATTTATTATGTCAGCGAACACCAATTGCCACCTGTAATAGGCGCATCTCATACTACGCCTACTACACGTGTCAATCAGGATCCTAAGTTATTGAAATTAACAGAAGAGACATTGTTCATGCTTTAGGTGGGTTCCGTACATACCCGGAACCACGGCCCAATCACCTGGCGCTGAACCAGGTCCTACCGCTAGGTAGTCAATAACAATAACAATGTGTCAATATAATGACAATATGAACAATACGGGACGTCAGTCATCCCCGGAACCCTGCAGTGGAACCGTATCTCGGCTGCGCAACCTGTATCCTAGGTCCACCCAAAATACAGACGCTGTCTCCTCCATCAATTTTCCCAATCCCAATGTAAGTTGTCAATTTATATTATTATTCACAACAATCAATATCCATGTTATTTCGATTACTGGGACCATACGGTGACAATAACAATATCAATGTAACAATAACAATGTGAACAATAATACCGTGTAAACGGTAGAACAATATAACAATGAATGTGTTACAGTCTGACAATATTTTCCCAGTAACTTTCAATAGCATGAATTTATACAATAACGAATCCAAATGCTGCTCAATGAACAGTCTAATCTAGAACCAGTCAATATCTCATATCCACCTTCTAAGTCATCAATAATCAGATCGATCAATAGCTATCATAAAACTCTGAACATATATATTATAATCACCAATAGCAATGAGATCACTCTCATAATAACTCTATCTCCCTGACTGAATTGATCAGTCACAATACATGAAGCACACGGTATGTCCTCAATATCAACAAGTCAACAAACTCCATAATCATAACTACAGATGAAACATCCTCAAACAATATGTGGTCTAGAATATCTATTCTTGGTACTCAATATCAACAACATATCATCTAAACAAATCCCAATGGTCACAACTATAAACCAACTACGTCAATCTCATCTTAATACAGATCAGGCCCCAATATAAAGAATATAATTCTAGATAACCTCTAACTCAAGATCAATCTAAATTACAACCCAACTAATTCAGTCATATCTAATTACTGATCATTATTCAATGTAAATAACATAAGTTCCAGATCAATCTAAAGTCATTACAACCAACTCATATGTCCAATAGTCACATGATCGTCATGTATCAATACACATCAAGTAATCTGATACATAATTATCGTTCCAATATATATCCATAATCAGTACTAGTCCTCTCTCTCCATCAATCTACCCTGATCCATAAGTATTCACAATTCCCCCTTTCTATTAAGATCAATCATTATATCCCAACACTCGGTATCATAACATATACATGCATCTAAGTTCTATTAGATCAAGTCATTACCACCAACAACTATCCCTTGAAATCATGTACATACAGATATCCATTACAAAACTCATGGGTAAGGTCTACATCCAATAAAGAAGTCAACCTCACCATCCAAACAAACATTAGTCGACTAGGGAAGATAAGTAGTCGACTATAGAGATGATTAGTCGACTATCAAGGTGGACCAAGTCGACTACACTAAGGCCAAGTCGACTATCTAGGAAGGGCAAGTCGACTGGCAGAGAAACAGATCAGCAACAGAGACTACACATCTTCCAGGACAACCTATTAGTCGACTATAGGGCAAGGTGTAGTCGACTATACCTACTATTAGTCGACTACAAAGGGGGTCAAGTCGACTAGCAGAGTATACAAATAATCAAACAGAGGGTCTACAATTTCCTGGGAGGCAACCAAGTCGACTAGGGGAAAAGGTTAGTCGACTAACAGAGCTATTAGTCGACTAATAACAAGTATTAGTCGACTAATCAGCCTCTGTCAGCCACTAAAAACCTGAGATATTCCTACACACAACCCATATTCTCCCCAATGCACACTTGCTCCAACATGTATAGTCTACACAAATCATCCAAACACTCATATGGTATACATAGGGTTCCAACATAAAAGATATTCCTATGTATTTAACATGTAAAATAAAAGAAGGGATGACAATCCACATCCATGCTCTACTCATCAATTACAACACATACGAAACATATTTACGATCACTTAATTGATATATAGAGAGGGAGGAAGAGACACTCACAGTCATGGAAAGAGGCTCGGCCTTGTGCGGGTTCGCCGGAGGAGTCTTGACCTGCTGCTGCGCTGGTGGCTGTCCTGCTGGATCTGCTGGCTGTACACGGTAGGGGAGAAGGGGACCGGCCTGATGAAGGGCTGCTGGAGTAGATCCGGCCATGGCTGGATGTTGGGAGGAGATGGCCATCTGCGCTGCTGTTGTGTTTGGCCTGGGGTTGTGACATGGGCTGCTCCCGTGGTGCTCACCTTGCTGTAGATGTGCGCCATGGCCTGGAGATGGGGCATCTGTACACGGCCGAACAAAAAGGGAGGGGGCGGCCAGAGATGGAGAGATCTAGGGAGGCGCTGTGCTGCTGTTGTTGAGGGATCTGCGGCCTGCTGGATCTGGGCGCGCAGATCAGCAAAGGGCGCGGCAAGGTTGGGAGGAAGCATGGCCTGGGCTGATGGGGACGCACGGCAGACCTGGAAGAGACACACGGCAAGGAGGGGATCCGAGGTGCAGGGGTCCTGCTGGTGCTTGATGGGGAGAACGGCCATGATAGAGGGGCTGGGATCCAGGGGGTTGGTTTGCTGTCCTGCTGCCGCAGATGGAGAGAGGGAGAAAGGAGGTGCGGCTGTGTGAGTTGAGATTGGGGAGAGATTGATTAGGATTAGGATTTGGTGGAGATTTAGGGGGGTTAGGTTGGGATTTAGATCAAGTAGTTAGGATTTGGATAATGGGTTTCGGGTTATCGGGTAGCGGGTATGCTAATGGGTTGAGGGTTAGGATCCAAATAGATAATTAGGTATTAGGTTATTGGGCTAAATGGGTAGGATTAGGAATCCAAACGGGTAGATGGGTAATCAAGAAAATGGGTAAAGAATCCAAATAGAGTAATGGGTATCGAATCACCAATGGGTAATGTGAATGGGTATGGGCTAACGGGTCCAAGAACAAAAGGGTATGGAAAAATCAAGGAGGAGAAAATACTGGTACAAACATAATAAAAAATACGAATAAAATATAAATTTATAGTATCAAAACTTAGGGATATTACATTCTACCCACCTTAATAAAAATTTCGTCCTCGAAATTCAAATAAAGCAGGGAATGATAAGAAAATTAAATACAGGGAAACAATAAGCTTCTATGTCGCCTCGCTGGGACACCACGCTTCCGCTGCGCGCTCTGATCTCTGCTACCATCTTTAGCATGAAGTGAACAATTCCCAAAAGACAAGATCAGAAAAATAGAATAGAGAAGGAGAATAGGAATCAAGATTACTCTGAAAGAATAGACGCAATCAGAGAGATTGGAAGATCAAAGGGATGGATTTTCAAAGGGAGGACAATCAATTCAAAGTGGATACAATATCATTGGATAGTATATGTATATTGCAGTGTAATTATAGCTCGTTCAAATTACTGGTAAGAATCAAGTTCGATTTATGTCGAAACCTGACGCTCTGATACCAGAAAACCCTGTCACGCCCCGCTTCCCAAAATACGCGAAAACGGAGTCGCGACGAGAGTCGGCGACGTATATACGCGAGGAAAATACCCCACGTATACACGCTAAGCCTAAATTAACCTGAACAAGCTATAATCTGAACCATAATAATCAAGAATCACTGCAACAATACATATAAAGACTACACATGATCTGGAATGAAATGAGGAACAGAATAGATGCCAAGAATGATATACATGAATCAAAGAGTAATAGAAAGAATAAAGAAATGCAAGAATATCAGGATAAAAGGGAGAGAGAGATCAGCTCCTCGCAAAGCGTACCGTCTCATCGAACACCTGCACGATAGAAACAAAACGTCCAATATCTGGACGTGCAAATCCAGGGTCGTCAGAACGCGACCTGGTGAGTGTGTGTGTAAAGGGAAAGCTCGTGCATATAAACAATGTGCATAAAGTAATAATAAGAACAACTGCAGATATAAGAAACTGAGTAACAAGATAAATAACTGAACTGTAGTATAACTGATAACAACATGAACAAAGACATAAGACAACTATCATAACGGTGAGCAAACAACTGATGTCAAGATGTGTAACCTATCTCATGTCACTAGTCTGGTATACAATACTGGTCAGGTGTACAAATATATGTCTATCATAGCTTATCTACATGTACAATCAGGTGATCACGGTCAGTCACAATACATTATAACAGTTTATTATCATTTATTATGTCAGCGAACACCAATTGCCACATGTAATAGGCGCATCCCATACTACGCCTACTACACGTGTCAATCAGGGTCCTAAGTTATTGAAATTAACAGAAGAGACATTGTCCATGCTTTAGGTGGGTTCTGTACATACCCGGAATCACGGCCCAATCACCTGGCGCTGAACCAGGTCCTACCGCTAGGTAGTCAATAACAATAACAATGTGTCAATACAATGACAATATGAACAATACGGGACGTCAGTCATCCCCCGGAACCCTGCAGTGGAACCGTATCTCGGCTGCGCAACCTGTATCCTAGGTTCACCCAAAATACAGACGCTGTCTCCTCCATCAATTTCCCAATCCCAATGTAAGTTGTCAATTTATATTATCATTCACAACAATCAATATCCATGTTATTTCGATTACTGGGACCATACGGTGACAATAACAATATCAATGTAACAATAACAATGTGAACAATAATACCGTGTAACCGGTAGAACAATATAACAATGAATGTGTTACAGTCTGACAATATTTTCCCAGTAACTTTCAATAGCATGAATTTATACAATAACGAATCCAAATGCTGCTCAATGAACAGTCTAATCTAGAACCAGTCAATATCTCATATCCACCTTCTAAGTCATCAATAATCAGATCGATCAATAGCTATCATAAAACTCTGAACATATATATTATAATCACCAATAGCAATGAGATCACTCTCATAATAACTCTATCTCCCTGACTGAATTGATCAGTCACAATACATGAAGCACACGGTATGTCCTCAATATCAACAAGTCAACAAACTCCATAATCATAACTACAGATGAAACATCCTCAAACAATATGTGGTCTAGAATATCTATTCTTGGTACTCAATATCAACAACATATCATCTAAACAAATCCCAAATGGTCACAACTATAAACCAACTACGTCAATCTCATCTTAATACAGATCAGGCCCCAATATAAAGAATATAAATTCTAGATAACCTCTAACTCAAGATCATCTGAATTACAACCCAACTAATTCAGTCATATCTAATTACTGATCATTATTCAATGTAAATAACATAAGTTCCAGATCAATCCAAAGTCATTACAACCAACTCATATGTCCAATAGTCACATGATCGTCATGTATCAATACACATCAAGTAATCTGATACATAATTATCGTTCCAATATATATCCATAATCAGTACTAGTCCTCTCTCTCCATCAATCTACCCTGATCCATAAGTATTCACAATTCCCCCTTCTATTAAGATCAATCATTATATCCCAACACTCGGTATCATAACATATACATGCATCTAAGTTCTATTAGATCAAGTCATTACCACCAACAACTATCCCTTGAAATCATGTACATACATCTATATCCATTACAAAACTCATGGGTAAGGTCTACATCCAATAAAGAAGTCAACCTCACCATCCAAACAAACATTAGTCGACTAGGGAAGATAGTAGTCGACTATAGAGATGATTAGTCGACTATCAAGGTGGACCAAGTCGACTACACTAAGGCCAAGTCGACTATCTAGGAAGGGCAAGTCGACTGGCAGAGAAACAGATCAGCAACAGAGACTACACATCTTCCAGGACAACCTATTAGTCGACTATAGGGTAAGGTGTAGTCGACTATACCTACTATTAGTCGACTACAAAGGGGGTCAAGTCGACTAGCAGAGTATACAGATGATCAAACAGAGGGTCTATAATTTCCTGGGAGGCAACCAAGTCGACTAGGGGGAAAGGTTAGTCGACTAACAGAGCTATTAGTCGACTAATAACAGGTATTAGTCGACTAATCAGCCTCTGTCAGCCACTAAAAACCTGAGATATTCCTACACACAACCCATATTCTCCCCAATGCACACTTGCTCCAACATGTATAGTCTACACAAATCATCCAAACACTCATATGGTATACATAGGGTTCCAACATAAAAGATATTCCTATGTATTTAACATGTAAAATAAAAAAGGGATGACAATCCACATCCATGCTCTACTCATCAAATTACAACACATACGAAACATATTTACGATCACTTAATTAATATAGAGAGAGGGAGGAAGAGACACTCACAGTCATGGAAAGAGGCTCGGCCTTGTGCGGGTTCGCCGGAGGAGTCTTGACCTGCTGCTGCGCTGGTGGCTGTCCTGCTGGATCTGCTGGCTGTACACGGTAGGGGAGAAGGGGACCGGCCTGATGAAGGGCTGCTGGAGTAGATCCGGCCATGGCTGGATGTTGGGAGGAGATGGCCATCTGCGCTGCTGTTGTGTTTGGCCTGGGGTTGTGACATGGGCTGCTCCCGTGGTGCTCACCTTGCTGTAGATGTGCGCCATGGCCTGGAGATGGGGCATCTGTACACGGCCGAACAAAAAGGGAGGGGGCGGCCAGAGATGGAGAGATCTAGGGAGGCGCTGTGCTGCTGTTGTTGAGGGATCTGCGGCCTGCTGGATCTGGGCGCGCAGATCAGCAAAGGGCGCGGCAAGGTTGGGAGGGAGCATGGCCTGGGCTGATGGGGACGCACGACAGACCTGGAAGAGACACACGACAAGGAGGGGATCCGAGGTGCAGGGGTCCTGCTGGTGCTTGATGGGGAGAACGGCCATGATAGAGGGGCTGGGGATCCAGGGGGTTGGTTTGCTGTCCTGCTGCCGCAGATGGAGAGAGGGAGAAAGGAGGTGCGGCTGTGTGAGTTGAGATTGGGGAGAGATTGGTTAGGATTAGGATTTGGTGGAGATTTAGGGGGGTTAGGTTGGGATTTAGATCAAGTAGTTAGGATTTGGATAATGGGTTTCGGGTTATCGGGTAGCGGGTATGCTAATGGGTTGAGGGTTAGGATCCAAATAGATAATTGGGTATTAGGTTATTGGGCTAAATGGGTAGGATTAGGAATCCAAACGGGTAGATGGGTAATCAAGAAAATGGGTAAAGAATCCAAATAGAGTAATGAGTATCGAATCACCAATGGGTAATGTGAATGGGTATGGGCTAACGGGTCCAAGAACAAAAGGGTATGAAAAAATCAAGGAGGAGAAAATACTGGTACAAACATAATAAAAATACGAATAAAATATAAATTTATAGTATCAAAACTTAGGGATATTACACATATTGATATAAAAGAGACAATTTTATAAAAAAAATAGACTTATTTGACACAAAGACATGGATAGTTTTATAAGAGAGGTAGATAGTTTATATGAAAGGTAGACACAATGAACTTAAAGGTGGATAATTTTATAGCAAAGGTGGATAATTTTATAGCAAAGGTAGATAAATTAAACAAAAGGTGAACACTTTTATATGAAATGTAAATGCACTAAACTATAGTTTTAAACGAAAAATAGAAATAAACAATAGACAGTTTTATACGAAAAATAAAATTATTTGACTAAAAATTAGACAATTTTATATGAAAATTGAACTATTTTATATGAAAGGTAGACATAATGAACTTAAAGGTGGATAATAACAGAGGTAGATATTGAACTAAAAAGTGGACAAGTTTATATAAAAATGTAGACATGCTGAATTAAAACGTGGATAATTTTATATACGAAAAATAGACTTACTGAACTAAAAATGTGGACAGATTTATAAAAGGTGAACAGTTTTAAACGAAAGGTAGACATAATGAACTTAAAGGTAAACAATTTTATAGCAAAGATATATATATTAAACTAAAATGCTGGACAATTTTATATGAAACGGAGACAATGAACTTAAAGGTGAACAATTTTATAGCAAAGGTATCTATATTAAACTAAAGGGCTAGAAAGTTTTATATGAAATGTAGACATGCTAAACTAAAAGTTGGACAATTTTACATCAAATGTAGATATATTGAAGAAAAAGATAGATATGCTGAATTAGAAAGTAGACAATTCTGAAGAAAGGCAAATATACTGATCTCAAATCTAAAAAATAAATTGAACAAAAAGGTACGCAACTTCATATGAAAGATAGATATATTAAACTAAAAATTTCAAATTTCAAAATAAAGATAAATAGGCTAATCTGAAAGCTAGATACAATAAACTAAAAAGGTAGACAATTTAAAATAAATACAGCTATTATACATATAAATATAGGTATTTAAGACAAATATAAATGATTTAATTAAATATGAATATTTCACATGTAATGTAGACATTTTAAACATTGATATCTTAGAAATAAAACTAGATAGTTTACATGTAAACCTAGATATTTTAAAGATAAGATTGAACATTTAAAACAAAGATAGATTGTTTACATGTAAACATAACATCTAAAAATAAAATTGAACAATGCAAAATTATAAGATAAAAACTGTTAACACGAAAACATAGATAATTTACAATGAAAGGTACACAATTTACATAAAAAGTAGACAATTTGTACAATAAAGTAAACAGTTTGCTTAGATGTTAGACTCTTCATCTTTCTCCCATAATTTCATGAAAACTTTCGACACTTCTAATATTACGAAAAAGTGATTTGTTTCATAAATAAACTTGAATATTTCATCAAATCCATGCTCAATGAGGAAATTGAGATTTTCTATGTAAAAAGAGACACCTTTAATGAGCTTAATGGAGCAATTGTGATACTAGCGACCAATAACCCATGATTGTGTGATATGATCTATAATGAAATAAAGGGAAATTAGTTGGAGAAGAGAGACAAAAGGAGAAAATGAAGAATTTTTTCCCTAAATCATTGGGTTTTTTTAGTTGAGAGATGGAGAAAAAAGAGAGAGAAAGTGGTCTTTTTGGGTATAGCTTCTCAGATCTAAGAGGTGATCAATTTATAAAAAGATAAATGATGAAATTTGGATAGATTTTTTTAGATTTTTGGGTTTAGAAGACAGAGATTATTTTAGATATGAAATATAAAGAAGATGAAAGAAGAAAAAAAGATATGAAGAAGTTATATGAAGAAGGATGGGTTCTTTGGGTTTTCTTCAGGAGATATATGAAGGAGGGGAAAAAGTGATTTTTGGATTTTAGGCTTGAGGAAGAAGATAAGAGAAGAGGATGAGAGTAGAAGGGCACAACAGAAAATTTGTCCCACCTAATTACACGAGCTCACTCAAATACATGAGTAAGGGGTGGGACACACAAAATGTGTGTATAAGGGAGTTTTTGGTAAGTGAAAAAGGCACCAAGGTGTCTTAAGAAAGGGCACTTCTTCAGAGGGATAAAGACAATTTTCCCTTTTCTTTTAGTCACTTCTTCTATGATATTCATTAGATTTTAACTCACACTCAGTTAAAATCATACATTGGCCACAAAGCAAAGCAGCACTATGAATTGATCTTTAGCCTTAGGTCACGCGCAGGCGTAATAGATATCGGATATTTTCCTCACGCGCTTCTCCTAATGAGGCGGGTTATAGAAGAATCTTTTTTGAATCAAAAGATGGCGTGTGGTGGCTCATTGATACAGAGAAGGTATGTATCCCACTCATAAAATTCTCCTAGTTAAGCCTAAATAATTTGTTTGCCTGCATAAATAAATTTTGATTTGGAGAATCTTAAGTATTATCATTATGAGTATTAATGTATGTAGTGACACTGACATCCATATGTTCTATTTCATTGGAAGTACAGTCTGATATTTCTATTGTTTAACACAGGGTTTGACTACACACTTTCTATTAATCCTACAAAAGTAAATTTAACACTTTCCCCACACATTCTTGAATGGCCCACCATTAATTTATTCTCTAGCTACTATTCACCCTTCAGTATATTGACCACCTACATCCCAAAGACAAGTATAGAATGGATGATGTATTAAGGTCATTCAAATGAAAATCAACTTTGTTAAAGTCGATCTAAATCATTTGAGTATCCAAATAAAATAAAATGAATTCGAGTTTATTTATCGTGCATTAAGTAGCACATAAGAGACAGCCGAAGTAATGTTACTTAGATTTATAGTGGGTCGTTCGAATTGTTGATTCAAGCCTTTGGTCATTTTTTTTTTTTTTTGAAAGAGAGACATGGCCTCAAACTCGAAGGCCCGGCCATTCAAGGCTTTGGTCATAAAGACCTTCATGCACTGGTTTTTTTGCTAGTTTTCAGTGATTCTAGAACCTATAAGTAAACAACATGCAATTTCTGGCCATCTATTTTGTGCCTACTTGATACAGAGGCAAAAAATTTTCAGGTCAATTGATTTTTCTTTATTTCAAGGCACTCAGAATGATGCACATCAATTTGAAAGGAGTGTATTTTCAGTTTGGTTTCTGTATCATTGAATTTGAATAGGAAGGACATGATTCAAACCCTTCTAGGAATAGTGAAGTTGTTCTAGAGACTTCCTTCAAATCCTTCCTAATAGATTATGTTACTGCAGCACCCGCGAATTTGTTAAAGGGGGTGGCGCAGGGGTTGGAGAAATGGAGACTGATAACCTAATTTGTAATAAATGAAAATATTGGAAGTGGATGCAAGGAGAAATGGGATTTAAAATCATCATGGACCAGGGAATTAAGTAATAATCGAAAACATAGGAAGTTGATACATAGAAACTGGAATTTAAAATCAAAGGTGCAGACAAGAGTGTTCTATAGGATTTTCAGTAACTAGGAAGATAATCTGGAAAGGTAGTATGTAACAACTCTGAATATTTCAGATAGTTATAACGCTACTTCCCTTTTCCTTGTTGTATTTGAACGTCCCTTGTGCATTATACCAGCAAGCTCCACTCTCTTGAAGATAAATTGCCAGTAACAGATGAAAAGAGAGAGACTCCATTTAACATGAAGCCAAAAGTAAAAACTCCCATACTGCATCTAGAGACCGAAGCTCTTCCTGCATTGGGTATAATTGAGAATTATGCCCAATTTATCTTCAAAAGGAATGCTGTGAAATTCCACGTAGAAAATGGAATAATGTAGCCAGATTTGCAGATTTATTTGAGAAAGAGCTAAAACCATATGTCTGCTAAAATCAAGGCAAAGAATTTTGATTAGTCGAGGAGGGAAGGGTGCTTGGGCGACCAGTAGGGTGGAACAATAAATTGATGGCGTCCGCTAACAGGTTATACTTATTCCTTGTATTGTGAACTTTTAGCTTTTTAGTCTATTGGCTGTACTAAAATTGATGGTATGGCTCATCTTTTGATTGGTGAGAGCTGTATGTGGAGAGCATGTTGAGTACAAGAATAATGAATGAGGAGCAAACAAGCATGATGCCTTCTATGCTAAAGAGGAAGAGGTTTTTGGAATTTATGCAGTGTTTTCTTGTTCAAACTCAACGATTCTTTGAAAGGATCCACATCAGAGTAAACACATAATTGGCGTAGAAAGGTTACCAACAAACAACTCTTCACTCATATACTTCCTAGTGATCATTACCAAGGTGATTTGATTTTTGGGATTTGGAGATGCCTCTTACGGATTTTTCGTTGGAATAACTATAATTTCTCAAAATGTGGATGGAAGTTTCTTAGCGCACCTAGAATATTACATCTTAACTTCTCAAGTGTTTCCATAAGAAATCAGAGGTGGCTTCAATTGGATAACAAATTAATGGAGAATGGCTGAGATGGTGTGGACGTGCATTTGAGATCAATAGCGTGCAGTTAAAGTAAGTACTTCAGAGGAATTATTGCCGAACTTGGTCTTGTGATGCAGTTAAGTTTAGGATTGAACCCTCTCCACTTATCAACCTTGAAGCTAGAGATGTTCTTGATCTCATTTGAGATCGTTGGTTGAATGATCAGGTTCTTGTAAAGCCAGAACATGGACACTGTTGCACTCTCTTAAGCAAGAGGAACCTTATTCTTCAAGATGAGAATCTTTCATCTAAAGCCTAGGTATGGCTCTTGGTCAAAGGCTGTGCTTGATGTAACTTTCTCCTATTCTCCGACACTGAGAACTTATTCTCCACTCACTGCAGGTGCTCGTTGCTTCTGCTTTGAGCTATGCCTTCTCAGTTCCCAAGCTTAACATATCAACGAAGAATCTCTGTAGCTTCCAAGAAACAAGTTTTTCTTCAGAAGCCTGGAGCTGATTCAACTCCTTGGTATCCAGAGCAATGCGAAAATGAAAGAAGAAAAGGTCTCCTCTCCCTTGCTCTTCACCAATCCAATTAGTAGTGTTTTAACTTTTTCATGGACCTTTTATGCAAAGTACAGAACGCATTTTCGTCATAGTTGCCATTTATTTAAGTTAAAGGTTGCACTCAGATGTCACTGATTAACATTATAAGTTTCTATTACAATGTCAGGGGGATGTTCAATCCTCCAAAATAAAACAAGGTGGTAGCATTTTGGGTTTTTTTTTTTTTTTTTTTTGGGTGGGGAAATGAAAACAAAACAATGCCTTTTTGGAGCACCATGTCTTTTCTCCACATAAATTTCCTTGTGCCTTGGTCCTTTGATATCAAGCAATCAGGTTTCTTAACTTTGTAAAGATGTAAATGCTACTAACGATTAACTATTGAGATTTTCACACTGCATGTGCATCTTATTCTCGCTGACCGCTTTGTGTTCTTTGTGTGATGAAAGAATCAGGTTTCGTTATTGTCAGTTTTTGTGACCATAAACTCATTTTTTCAGTTTTGCAAATTGTGGGTTGCACTAAACATACTCACTAAACGATGGTTTTGTCAAGTTTTTTTGAGCTTTCAGGTTGTAATTTCTTGTAAGTTTGTTGTTCTCTCTTAACCAAACAGGGTGAATGATTTCTTGTAAATTTCTTGAGAGACTTTTGTTTAGCCATATCGCTATCTGCTTCTGACAAGTTATATCTGCTATTTTAATTCTACCAAAAAAAAACCTTTTAAAAGTAGAACAAATTATTGTAAAAGTGTTGGTGTTCAGAAATTTTCTGCTGGCCATTGCTGTTTGCACATCTAATGTCATGTTGTTTTCTGATATTTTGAAACATTTTATCTTAATTAACAGGCTAATGTGGTCAGTCTTGTAAGTTTTTCTTCCTCTGTTCACCTCTCTTATTTAGAGATTTGTATATAGAAGTATTTCGTCTGAAAATTCGCTTGTCTGTGTGTAGTGAAAAGAGATGAAACAGTTGCCTGCAAAAGTTCTAGAAACATTCCCCCCCCCCCCCCCCCCCCCCCCCCCCCTATAATATAGGCTGTATCATGATGCAAGCGGAATTTGAATCTCAAACTTCTTGTCTGTTTCAAAGAGATTTTACCACTGTATTATAGTGATACTTACGACGAAAGTCGACTTTTATTTCACAAGAAAGATAATGAAATAAATTTCATGAGGCATGTGTCACGGGCGGATTCTTTTGACTTCGAACCACTCGAACCCGTGCGGCACTTAACTCGCTCTCTCTCCTTAAATGCGAAGCTAAGTTAGCCTAATCCTCACACTCACTCACTCAAGAGAGAGAGAACACTTGGAGAAGAAGTGGAAGCTTGTATTGTTTACTCTTGCTTTCCTTGATCACTTTACTAAGCTTGACTTACGCTCGGAGTATTATCAAGTGAGGGTTAGGCTGACTTAAAGAGAGAGCGAGTTAAGTGTCGCACGGGTTCGAGTGGTTCGAAGTCAAAAGAATCCGCTCGTGACACATGCAGATACCCAATGTACAATCACAATGGGTGAATTCCTACTTTTTACCACTTGGAATATTGGGTTGCTGAATTTTCTTTTCTTTCTCTTCTTCCAGAAATTCAAACTAAAAAATTTGGAACAAATTTAGTTCTTCTCTCACCAGTAGAAACTTGAATTTGCAAACTCTCCCTATTACAAGCATGAGCTCTAACAACTCTGTGATCCCATGCCGTGCACGTGCACGTGCTGGTGCAAGAAGCATGGAGGGTGCACTGTACAGACAGCCGTTTTTTCAAATACTTTTCGCCAAAAAAATGTGCATTTTCATACAACATTTCTTTCCTTTTTCCTGAACAAAATTCATAATCTGGTCATGAGTCAGGTTTCAGTGACTTCATATCGACTATTCACAATAAAGTTTAGATAAATGTTTTTTTTTATGGGATGACCCCAAGTCTTCTCAGTTTTGGCATTTTATACACAAGTAAGAATTTGCAATATTGATAAAATGCAAGAGGTCTCATTAATTAATTAGTAAAGAAAAACATTAACAGTACAAGGGGGCTGTTTGGTTAGAAAACTCGAATTATGAAACCTGACAGCACAATAAATCTAATTAAAAAAAGTCAGTAGGCTCAGTGGAGCAGGCTCATATAAGATTTCATCACAACCTGCGTGGTTGTCAAATAAGTACATTGACTACCGGTGTGGTCACCACACTGCACTCACCCGTGTTTTTTTCAGAGAAGTAGTAATTTGGAGGAAGAAAATAGTCAAAATCAAAGCTAAGACAGTTAATACACCAGTAATCCGCGATCAATGGGACACAACAGCAAGCAATGGGGGATCACAGTTGTGAGTACATACAAAAAGGAGACAATAACCATACAATTGTTTCCGATGCCTTTTTTGGGCTAACAAAAAGCTACCCTTGCGCATTTGGGGCCCCCACATGTGACTCAAAGCCTGCTCCTTTAGGAGAAGGAGGTGTTCATAGTATTGTTCTTTTGTCACATAATATTTTGGCTAATTAATTAGCACTGTTTTGAATCACTTGCACAATCATTTTCTTTTTTGGCCCTCGGACAAGGATACAAGTCTCACAACAAGCACCATTGCTTTCCATTGAAAGGGAAATGAGGTTGAGGTTGAGGGTTAGGTTTAATTCTTAGTATTTTCAATCATCATGAGACCATGATTAGGGGATGAAAAAGGTTGAGATGCCTCCTGATTATTGTTCATGTTCCTATCATGATATCATGTATTTCATATTCCACGCAAAATATTTTTGACTTTGCAGTCCCTAGGTTTACCCTATTGTTCTTGGCCTCACGTAGGCATTTTTCTTTTTTCTTCTCTCTTTTTCTCTTTTCTCCTCTTCTTTTTCTTTCTTCTTCTTTTTTTTTTTTTTGCAAGAAATAAAGGCTATAGTTTGAACTCAAATCTAGATCCTCATCTTTTATCACCAAGTATGAGGCATGGATATTGGCACACAAATAATTGACTAGCACACACCAATTTATTACAAAAGTGCCATTATTTTTTAAGACTTTTACCCAAAATTGAAAAGTCCGAAATGCCCTCACCTTCTTCCTTCTCATACCGCACCCCCCCCCCCCCCCGGCGCACCACACACACACACAACCAACCCAAACCCGCCCCTCGCGCACCGCCCCCCCCTCCCCCCACGCAGAGGGCGGGGGCTAAGGACAACGGGAGGGGAGGGGAGAGGGAGGTGGCGAAGGAGATGACAAGGGTATTTGATGCGTGCACGCCGGCAACAACCAATGAGGAAGCCCAATCAACAGAGAGAGATGCACCAGAGAAGTACCCAAAAGACAAGAACAAAAAAATAAGAGAGAAAGTCAAACATAATATTTAACGAGGTTCAGCAAATTTGCCTATGTCTTCGGAGCAAGGGAGAGAGAGATCTTATTGATTCAACAATCAATTACAGGGTTTTTCTGAGGAATTTTCAAAAGGATACAATTCATGGGGCTCTACCCTTTTATTTATAACCAAAGAGTCCTGGAGTTTTATGAAACTACAATTGGATTCGACTCCTTTTCAGAAACGAAGTCTGAATCCCAACAGGAGAAGCAGATTCGCCTGTCGGTTGACCAAGCTGGTCGACCGACTCCTTCCTTCGGTCGACCGAACCCCAATAGAAAAAGGGCTCGTGCCAGTCGGTCGACCGACCCTTAACAGAAGTTATCTCCTTCAGTCGATCGGCCGCTCGGTCGACTGAACTGCTCCTGTGCACCATGTTGCACATGTCGGTCGAGCGGCAGTCGATCGACCTTCTGTTCTGACTGCATATGAACTGCTTCTCGCTCCTTCTGAACTTCGATCTCTACACTATCTCTTCCAATGAGTTAAAAAACTCTACAACAAACTTTTATCTCCTCTTTCCCAATAATTCTCCATCTCGATGAAGATTCTCCAAATCTGAGTCGAACTCCAATGAACACCTGACGAAATCGACACACGAGCTCGGCAAAATCGACACACAATCTCGGTTTGATAGTTCCAGACGAAATCGACACACGATCTAGATGAAATCGACACACAATTTCGACTTGGCCAACCGGTTCCAAACGAAACGCTAGCACACTTACAATTGATTTCAAATGATCACATCAGATCCAAATTTAGTTTATTATCCCCTCAAACAACTCTCTCCAAACTCTAATATCAATTGTAAAGATTCCAGATTTCAGCTCAGCTATCTAAACGGAATGCACCACATATGCCTTCCCAACACTCCACCAAAGAGAATCAACACCATATGAGCCGACCAACGAACGTCTCTACAACTCAGCAACTGAATGGAACACTATTCTAAATGACCTCAAGAGGAACCCAACATGAGCCAACACTGACTCTCCAACTGACTGGCACTCCAATCCAAATGTCTTTAAGACGGTCCAACCAAATCTGAGTAGAGCACACCAAATACCAATATTGTCTCAACAAACTGGATGCACGCCCCCTTATGCAAGCTCAACTATCTTCTCACCGGAAGATTAAATGTTCATCGAAATCACAACACTTCACATCTGTGTGAAGTCCAACTCTTCACCTCTGCGTCAAGTCCAAATCAGCTTTCGCTGCCAATTCTTGAGAACCCAAATACATCAAATAGCTCATACGGCTGCATCACCAAATGGCTACGCCTATGTGACTGCCTACATACCTTGCCCAAGGGATCAAACAATCTGTACTTCATTCAAACGAGCTCCACCGAGCTCAAGTAACTGTGACTAAATCTTCAGCAGCGAACCTAACTAGCTGAGTCATATGAACCTCCTTACCAATACCATCATAGAGAACAACAGCCTGCAATTTGAGCTTTCACGCTCACCAACTTGAGATTCATACTTCTTCACCCACTTTCGTGGATTTATCTTGGTTCCAATAGCTACAAAGACATTCTCATCAATATTTTCAACTTGTTCAGCATCAAAACTAGCTACATGATCTCCACCCGGTGTCACATACGGTGAAGTCCTTACTGATACTGAACCAACTAGAGGTGGTGGAGTAGCATCAACCTCTACCCACTGCGATACATCCTTGGTCTTGTCCTCTCCACCTGCTGAGAGATGGTAGACTTTGTAACGCCCCAATCCCGCGGGTACGGAGACGTTACTGCGACGTATATACGCAGGTCAGAAAGACTCTCACGTATATACGCTAAGCATCAGTACAAGTAAGAATCAGAGTACGAAAGTATGTGGTGCATTATACATTCCAACATATGAGTACAATTACAAAGCTATCACCAGATGTGATAAATATTACAAGAATATTGAAGGTTCACCTAGAGGGGGTGAATAGGTGAAGGCTAATCTAATGGTCACTTAATGATGAATTATGCAAATAATGCGGAAGCTAAAAGTAATTATGACCAAATATAAACTTTTACACTAAACACTATGTATAACACAAGAGTGTTGCCGAATTCTCCGTGAAGGGCTCTGGACAAACTCCTCTAGATTCCCCTTGAATGGGTTGAGGTGCCGCATTGGCTTTCTTGGTTGAATACAAGTGTTAGCAACAAACCCACGCAAGTATATCAATATGAGCACAAATGAATATCTAGCACATAAAGATGAGCACAATAAAAGTATGCAAGATATAAAAGAGACAAAGAGAGAGAGTGAGCAATCGCAAACACAAGGGTATGTTTCGAGGTTCGAGCACACTTGCTCTACATCCCCGCCTTCGACACACGAAGGATTTCCACTATGCAAGATCCCACTGGATCTCTCCTCAGTGCTGCAACACCTACAAGCCCTCGGACTCTCTAGTCCCGTACACACCGCAAGCCCACCGGCTCGCCGAGGCCGCACCTCAATCACGAGTTCGCACCCGAACCCGAAAACACCAAGTCCTCACTAGGACCCGAAACAATCACGAGCACACTTGCCCGTCTCCTCAAAGAACAAAGAAAAGATCTTTGGTGATCACAACACTTTGATCACCTAAAGCACTCTCACTACAACACACCTATAGGATGTATAATCAATGGATGCTCAAGTGTGGTGTGAGAAAAACAAGGATGTGAGAGGTGGAGGAAAAACTCAAAGACTTTCTTTTAACACTCTTGATAAAACTCTCCTTTTGATTGGAAATATTTGCTCTAAATTAAGTGGAGGAAACCCTCTAAATAGTTCAGGAAAAACTGATGAAAACCCACTTGAAAATCTTGGCTCAAAATAATGACAAGACCCCCAATTTATAGGCTGCCAGAAAACTAGCCGTTGGGGCTTTGTCAGAACTGCCGGTCGACCGGTGCGGTCGACCGCCAATGGTCGGATTTCTGACCGTTAGAGCCACGGTCGACCGCCCGGGTCGACCGACCCACTGAAGCTGAGAGTCTAACTCTCTGTCGGTCGACCGGTGCGGTCGGCCGAACTTTCCAGAGAGCACTGCTCTCTGGAGCGGTCGACCGACACGGTCGGCCGTCCTCCAGTACACAAAGGCGTGCACGTTTGTGCACGTCAGTCGACCGGTCCGGTCGGCCGACTCCATGGTTAGTCGACTTATAAGGGTTGTAAGTCGACTTATCTGAAGCCTGAAACAGTTTTCTGGGATTTAAAACATGGTCTTTTTGATTGAAATAAAATCCCATAAAATACATAAAATCTACAAAAATAGTTTAACCAATATACTTTGATAATCAAACATGCTTGCACAAAATCAAGGCATGTTATAAAAGATTGGACTATTTTTGTAACTTGAAAATATTTGTTTAAAACTAACATGGTATTTTTTCAAACTTGATTTTTTTAAAAACTTGCTTTTCCAAAACTTCATCAAATACAAAAATAAGATATTTAATCAACTTTTAAAGCATAGTGTGTATGGATATGATCCACTACACAATCATGGTGAAATATCTATGTTTTTGACATTAAGCTCTAAACTTGATTTTGGTTAAAAGATAAGTACATGAGAAACACCAAAATCCAAACAAGTATTTTTCCAAAATGAAAAATCTTTTCTAAACCAAAAAATTTTTTTTATGAAAACAATTCTAAATCAAGAGTGTGTGTGCATGGTATACTTGAGCAATCCACCAACTATCTATCCTTTATATTTTTAACTAAAACAAAAATAAAATCTTATACCTAGACACAAGTCTTCATCTTCTTGAAGTCTTCACTTGAAGGCTTCTCATCTTCTTGACTTGGTCCAAGCTTGATCCAAAGGCTCCTTGGATCACACCGTGCTAGCTCCAAATCTTGACATTTTATCCTTTGTTGAGCTATGCACCTACTAAGATCTTGATAATGAATCTGTCACTAATTAAACACAAGATCATTAGTAAACATAACTTCATGAGTTGATCATCATCAAAACTAGGGTGATAGGCCTTTGGGCCAACAATCTCCCCCTTTTTGATGATGACAAAACTCATGGAGTTATATATGCATGGATTAAAGTAAAGCTCCAAAGAAGCTCCCCCTTAACTCATGCATGTCAAAAACATAATAAGATATGACAATGAAGCACATGAATAAGTATGCAAGTATGGAGATAAAACATGCAACAAGCTTAAATCAAAATCTTTTTTTCCTATTTGCAATACAAAACATATATGCATAATTAACAAGGAAGACAAATACTTCTCCCCCTTAAGCAATGAAAACATGCATATAAACTCAAATACTTCTCCCCCTTTTTATCAATCATCAACAAAGAGTTCAAAGTAAAATCAAATCAAACAAATTTTTCTTCCCCTTTTTGTCAAAAACAAAAAGATCAAGAAGGGGTTAAATCAAACATATCAACACAATGTTTTTTTTTTAATTTTTTTTAAACAAAATTGTAAAGGTATCAGAGCTTTTGTAAAAACAAATAAATTTTAAGATACCAAATTGAAAACAATCATTTTTTTTAAAATATATTGATACCAATTGACATTTAACAAATATGAAGTTGAAGTATTTTGATACCAATAGTAAACATATGAAAAAAAAATTTGTTTTTCATCATAAACTTTGTGCTTGTGTAAATGTGAGCCAATTGTAAGTTAAGCACATGAAAATCATATATATATGTATGAAAAATGAGTATACTAAGTGAAATTGATACATACATATATAAGAAAAAAAATATGAGTATATACAAAAATTATCAATTTAGATACCAATTGAAATAATCCAATGATACCAATTGACATAACAAAAAGATCAAGTGTATATCTCATAACCTACCACCCTTCATATGCACAAGGTAAAAGATTTTCAATGAAGCATACAAGGCATAATCGCCCATCCATCCTCCCATTGATGGTAGGGGTTTTCAAAAATAGATTTGAAAAATAAGCTTGGATTGAAAAACTCTACCAAATGAAGAACAATTAACTAGTTAAAATAATTTTTGAAAAACTAGTTAAAGATCCTTCAAAACATGAAATCAAAGCATATATATTTCATGAATCATACTAAATACATAAAAGCTCAAGCACTCATAGTCCATAAAACTCAAATTATCTTGAAAGTAAAAGATGAGTGTTCAAAGGTTATGTAAATAGCATTTTCATGAAAATAGACATTGAAGCTCAAAAAGATCATATGTCACATTTTTAAATCATAAAAATTTTTATTTTTTTAAAAAACAAAGCATACTTCTAGGTATATGTATGATTTATCCAATCCTAACAATACACATACATATCCCAAACATAAAAGAGTCTATTAATAATGTTTGCATGAAGGCAAGAGACTCACGGGTATACATGTATATTTATTAGATTTGAATTAAAAATACATATACATGAAGTAAAACATGAAAATTGGCAAAGCATGTATAAATGAGAATCATCAAAACTAGGCTATACATGTGCATATAGTGGGTACAAATGAGCATGAAGTGCAAATATATATAAGTCACGTGTAACTCACTATTTGTACATGTATAATATAAGTTTTGATAAAAACTACATCTAAGCATGTTATTACCACATAAAGCACACAAAATCATAAAACATGAACATGCTATATGATACATGAAATTAAAAGCATGTACATAAATAAAATAGGAGTTTAGAGATTGTTACCAACTCCAAATCTCCAAATATGGTGGTTGTCCCACCAAAGCTCCTTGATAGTGATGCGTCTAAGATGTGCCCATAAAGTCCATTGCATCCACTACCAAGGCACCAATTCTCTCACGTCTTGAGAGATCCCTCACCTACATCAAAAACATGGGATGGGGGTTTTGGTACCCATATTTTCTTGGGTCCTTTGGGGTTAGTACTATAAGGAACCCAAAATCTTTTATTAGTAAAATTACAATGATTTAACCTATCATAACAAAATTTTGCTAAATGGCCTTTGCGGCCACAATGTGTACATTTATACACCTTAGTATGCTTATGTGTAGGAGTGTGATCATGTTGTGCAACATAAGCAAATGCATGGTTATGATGTGCATGAATGTGTGGAGTTTGTTTCTTTGAAAACATTGACTCCAACCTAGAATGATTAAAAGCACAAGAGTTCAAAGTTGAACTCAAACCATCCATTTTATTTTTCAAATTTTTAATCTCATTAGTGGTGGCATGAAAAGCATGATGAAATAAAGAATCATTTTTCTTTTTCTTTTGTGAAACAAAATCTTTTTCTTTTTCACAAATTTTTCTTTTTAAAGACTTATTTTCTTGAAAAACAACTTCTTTTTGTTTTTCCACCAAATCAATTTTATTTTTCAAAGTATTGTTTCCTTCATACAAATCATTTAATTTTGAAAATAAGGAAACATTCTCATTTTTCAAATCTTCCTTTTCTTTTTCTAAACATGCAATTTTAGTTTTAAAGGAATCGTTCTCTTTTAGCATGCAATCAAAATTCTTTTTCAAATTATTATTTTCTATTTCTAAGCATGCAATGTTACTTCTAAATGAGTCATGTTCTTTATGCATGCAAGCAATGTTCTTTTTCAAATTTTTATTTTCTTTCTTAAGCATGTCATATTTTTCAAGAATTGTTTGACAAAATGAAGTGAGCTCATCATATGACATGTCCTCATCATCGGATTTGGTAGTTACCTCAAGGGGATTATCCCCTTGGACCATGTAGCACACGTTGGAGGTGTTGCTTCCAACGTCCGAATCGCTCCTCGCATAGTATTGTTCATTTTCACCGAGGGAGATGAGGGTATTCCACACTACAAAAGCCGAATCAAAGTTAGAAACTCTAGATAAATAAACATCATCTAGGGTAGACTTTAAAGCATGAAGGGCTTTTGCATTAGCCTCAAAATTCTTACCATCTAAACAATATGCATTATTAGTAGTGGCAAGATATACATGAATGCCTAAGGCCTTGAGGTACAATGACATCTTAACCTTCCAAATTTGGATGTTAAGAATGTCAAAGGTGGGTGGTGACATGAAGTCCATGGTGTGTGTACAAAAATATTGTGATTAGCCTAAAAATGAGGATCTTTTACTCTAGGTTGTTAGACCAAATCAGAGTACCAAGCTCTGATACCAATTGAAGGTTCACCTAGAGGGGGGTGAATAGGTGAAGGCTAATCTAATGGTCACTTAATGATGAATTATGCAAATAATGTGGATGCTAAAAGTAATTATGACCAAATATAAACTTTTACACTAAACACTATGTATAACACAAGAGTGTTGCCGAATTCCCCGTGAAGGGCTCTGGACAAACTCCTCTAGATTCCCCTTGAATGGGTTGAGGTGCTGCGTTGGCTCTCTTGATTGAATACAAGTGTTAGCAACAAACCCACGCAAGTATATCAATATGAGCACAAATGAATATCTAGCATATAAAGATGAGCACAATAAAAGTATGCAAGATATAAAAGAGACAAAGAGAGAGAGAGTGAGCAATCGCAAACACAAGGGTATGTTTCGAGGTTCGAGCACACTTGCTCAAAATCCCCGCCTTCGACACACGAAGGATTTCCACTATACAAGATCCCACTGGATCTCTCCTCGGTGCCGCAACACCTACAAGCCCTCGAACTCTCTAGTCCCGTACACACCGCAAGCCCACCGGCTCGCCGAGGCCGCACCTCAATCACGAGTTCGCACCCGAACCCGAAAACACCAAGTCCTCACTAGGACCCGAAACAATCACGAGCACACTTGCCCGTCTCCTCAAAGAACAAAGAAAAGATCTTTGGTGATCACAACACTTTGATCACCTAAAGCACTCTCACTACAACACACCTATAGGATGTATAATCAATGGATGCTCAAGTGTGGTGTGAGAAAAACAAGGATGTGAGAGGTGGAGGAAAAACTCAAAGACTTTCTTTTAACACTCTTGATAAAACTCTCCTTTTGATTGGAAATATTTGCTCTAAATCAAGTGGAGGAAAACCTCTAAATAGTTCAGGAAAAACTGGTGAAAACCCACTTGAAAATCTTGGCTCAAAACAATGACAAGACCCCCAATTTATAGGCTGCCAGAAAACTAGCCGCTAGGGCTTTGTCAGAACTGCCGGTCGACCGGTGCGGTCGACCACCAACGGTCGGATTTCTGACCGTTGGAGCCACGGTCGACCGCCCGGGTCGACCGACCCACTGGAGCTGAGAGTCTAACTCTCTGTCGGTCGACCGGTGCGGTCGGCCGAACTTTCCAGAGAGCACTGCTCTCTGGAGCGGTCGACCGGCACGGTCGGCCGTCCTCCAGTACACAAAGGCGTGCACGTTTGTGCACGTCGATCGACCGGTCCGGTCGGCCAACTCCAGGGTTAGTCGACTTATAAGGGTTGTAAGTCGACTTATCTGAAGCCTGAAACAGTTTTCTGGGATTTAAAACATGGTCTTTTTGATTGAAATAAAATCCCATAAAATACATAAAAATCTACAAAAATAGTTTAACCAATATACGTTGATAATCAAACATGCTTGCACAAAATCAAGGCATGTTATAAAAGATTGGACTATTTTTGTAACTTGGAAATATTTGTTCAAAACTAACATGGTATTTTTCCAAACTTGATTTTTTTAAAAACTTGTTTTTCCAAAACTTCATCAAATACAAAAATAAGATATTTAATCAACTTTTAAAGCATAGTGTGTATGGATATGATCCACTACACAATCATGGTGAAATATCTATGTTTTTGACACTAAGCTCTAAACTTGGTTTTGGTTAAAAGATAAGTACATGAGAAACACCAAAATCCAAACAAGTATTTTTCCAAAATGAAAAATCTTTTCTAAACCAAAAAAAATCTTTTATGAAAACAATTCTAAATCAAGAGTGTGTGTGCATGGTATACTTAAGCAATCCACCAACTATCTATTCTTTACATTTTTAACTAAAACAAAAATAAAATCTTATACCTAGACACAAGTCTTCATCTTCTTGAAGTCTTCACTTGAAGGCTTCTCATCTTCTTAACTTGGTCCAAGCTTGATCCAAAGGCTTCTTGGATCACACCGTGCTAGCTCCAAATCTTGACATTTTATCCTTTGTTGAGTTATGCACCTACTAAGATCTTGATAATGAATCTGTCACTAATTAAACACAAGATCATTAGTAAACATAACTTCATGAGTTGATCATCATCAAAACTAGGGTGATAGGCCTTTGAGCCAACAAATATTACATCACCGATAGGCGCAAATGCGAGAATACAAAGAGATGTATAAGTATGAACAGTACAAAAGGGCGCTCAAGAGTTGCAGGAGATGCCGCGAGCCAACCCGGGGGAGCAAGGAAAGGACTGGAGCTGCAGCTGGTCTGCCTGCTCCGCAAAATAAGCTGGGTCCACAGTAAGAAGATCCACATCAGTCCAAGTTCCGAGACCTGGACATGAGAACCAGGAAAGTCAAAACTCCCCAGCAAGTGGTGATACAAATGCCAAGTGGCATACATGGATAAGTACATGTGAATCGATACGTCTGAAACGTGACATGCATTGGGAACCGTGTCGTGGGCATAAGCATACGGGAGCAAGTAGAGATATAACAAGTGATATTAGGTATAGAATATTCATGGTATGATAACATAAGAGCAGGAGACTGGTGGAATAGAACACAAGTGGTAAAGTAGGATGTAAGCAGGTATAATATAGTAATATTCATAAATCAGAAATCCGATGTAAAACCTGATGAAAGCAATTATGGCAAGACAAGTAGCATAACCAAGTTTGTAGAGCAACATAACAAGTTATTATCTTGGCATTTTATTATTATTACTCGTCCGACCCATATATCTAGATATGTGTCCTGGTGTACATCTCAACATACACATATCCATATATAAGTAAGTCGAGGTTGGTTATTGGAAGCAGATGAAGAACTGATAGCACATACTTATAGTAGTTCCCGTCCGCCTGGGACACAGCCATTTGGGGGCCTGAAATCCCCCTAACACGCATCTTCTGGGGGCTTGAAATCCCCCTAACACGAATCGTCGGTTTTAGTATTATACTACTATAAGCAAGGCATCATACCGGCATCCATCACTTTCTCCCATTCCCCGTGTAAGTTATCCTTTTTATGGCTTATTAAACATCATTATCAGATTACGGGAATAAGTAGAAACATAACTGGTCATAATAGAAGTACATATCAAACATAACAGGAGTTCATAACAAGTAATCAGGTACTACATTCCCGTATTATGATAATCATGAGTTAGGAGTTAGTCATAACTGGTATCAGACTTTATCATGCTAATGATAAGTGTTCAGGTGGGTGATAGGTGATAAGTCATGTCATAACAGGGGACATGTTATAAGAGATAACATAACAGTTATGTACATCACAATCCAAAACGAGATTACCAATACAAATACATGATACAATGCAAGTCAACCCGACAATGCGGAAAAAGTCCAAAGGAAAGGCGAGGGCACTCGCCTAGAACTTCAGAAAACACCGTGAAATGCCTGATCTCCGGAATTCAGGTAACTAACGCGTAAACGCGTTCAATATAGTAAAGATTATATTATATAGAGGAGAGAGAATGAGCTAGAAGGAGAGGGGATGAAGACGTAGGAGTCGCAGACGCGGGAGTCGCGTCGCGTAGAGGCCACAAACGTGGGGTTCGAGACCCGCGTTAAAGTTAGGACATGAGAAGAACACAGACGCGGACGTGAGTTCCGCATCGTGTTAATATAAGAACGCGAAGGTCGCGTTAAGGAATTACTTAGACGCGGGGGTGAGCTCCGCGTCTAGCAATTAACAGAGAAAGAGAGAGCCAGGGAGTGAGACGCAAGGGTGAGGGGGTGAGAGGGAGACTCAAGAATCAGAGAAAGAAATGAAAAAAGAAGGAAAAAGAAGAAGAAAGAAAGAAAGGAGGGAAGAAAAGAAAGAAGGAAAGGAAAGAAAAGAAAGAAGAAGGGGATGGGTGGAAAGCCGGCCAAGGCTTTGCGGCGGTTAGCGGCGGTGACGGCCGGAGGTGGCCGGAGGCGGCCGTTAAAGCCCCAAAGAAGGTGTGGTGATGGTACAAGTGTAGTTGAAATGGTGAAAATAAAATTTTGGAAAAGAGGTTTCGGAGAGCGAAACTATATCTCGTTAGAAAGAGCTCTCCGAGGGGAGGAAGATGGCATGGTTGGTGGTGGCCAAGATGGTGTACGTGAAATCACCTAGAGGGGGGGTGAATAGGTGATATGGCTAATCTAGAAACTAAATGCGGAAGCTAAAACTAATTTGCAACACACTTAATACAACCAACGAGTGTAGCCGAATTCCCCATGAAGGGCTTTGGACTAACTCCTCTTGATTCCCCTAGATAAGGGTTGAGGTGCTATATGAAGCTCTCGTGGTTAAGTATAAGTGAGGCACACACAAGCAAACCAAGCATATAGAAATAGCAATGTGAATCAATGCAAGGCACAACACAAGCAATATATGATATGAATAATGCACAACACAAAATAAAGAGAGAGAGTTAGAGAGACAATGGATCAAACGCAAACACAAGGATATGTTCCGAGGTTCGAGCCCCTAGCTCTACGTCCCCGCCTTCACCGAGAAGGATTTCTAATCCACTATCTTGTTCACCGAGGACTCCCACCGAGGAGGATTTGTACAACAAGGGAGTACCGAACTCCTCTCTCAACCAACAACTTCCACCGAGGCAATACAACCACAATCCACCTCTACCGAAGAGGGATAAGCCCGTAGCCACACAACCAAACTCCACCTCTCACTAGAGGGAGCAAACACAAATCTCAACCTCTACCGAAGAGGGAGCAACCCAACAATAAAAAGGGTTTACAACAAGTGATCCAAAAAGACCACAAACACAATCTCTTTTCCCACAAATAAAAGATCCTATAGAATAAGATAGATGATATAGCTCAAGTGGAAAAACTAGGTGTTTGGAAAACAAAACTCAAAGAAATAATCTTGGAAAAACTCTTGAAGATAATAGAAATGAAGAACAAATACAAATCTCCCAAAATACTATTTTCTTTGATTTTTTCAAAAACCTAAAACAAATAAGATAAATCTTTTTTTGGCACAAAACTCTTTTGAAAACTTGTTTAAAACACTAAAGAAACTCTGGAATTTTTGCTCTTGAAATCTTAGTTAAAAACACCAAGCAATGGGGTATTTATAGCCCCAATACAAAACTAGCCGTTAGGCTGATTTTTCAGCCTGACATGGCTGGCGGTCGACCGCCAATGGTCATATTTTTTACCGTTGGCTGACCCCAGTCGACCGCAGAAAAACAGAGAGCAGAGCTCTCTGATCCGGTCGACCGGCTCAAGTGCCAGGCCAGACGTGCACAGGCTGTGCACGTCGGTCGACCGCCCGGTCGACCGGCTCCTGATTCGGTCGACCGTGCGGTCGACCGACAGAGCCTGTCAGACACTGTTCTAGATCAGAAAAACAGGTTTTTAAATATTCTAAAAATTACATAAAAACTTCTAAAAATCCCCAAAAATAGTTTTAACATTTTGCATTGATATATAAACATGTGATAAAAATTTCAACTCAAATATCAAGCAATTTGAACTATTTTTGTGTCTATCATTTTTACCAAAAACTAAAAACTGTATTTTGTCAAACTTGGATTTTTCAATAGGAAATCTGATTTTTCCTAAAACTCATTGAAATACAAAAACATGATATTTAAACACATTGAAGCATGTTGCATATGGACATAAGTCCAATATACATGAAACATATATATATATCATGGTTTTTGTCTTTAAATCCAAAAATATGTTTTGTTAAAAATACCAAAACATAAAACTACATGAATATGTATGTCAAACTAAATTTGCATAAGTCATGTAAGCATGTATGTATATAGAGCACATCTAATATACATAAAAATAAAGTAAACTTGTTTTGATCAATCTATTCATGAAAACCAATTCCAAAACATAAAACTTGTGTGTGTTGCGCACTTGAGCATATCAACTATTCTTATCTTTACAAATGGATCAAAACACACTAAACTATGGATACCTAAGTCTTCTTGACGATCTTCCATCTTCAAGTCGACTCGATCCAAAACATGATCCACGATGTAACGCCCCGATCCCGTAGGTACGGGGACGTTATGGCGACGTACATACGCGAGGTGCATACACGCTCACGCGTACGTTAAGCCTCAGTACAGTACATTACCTCCATATAAACATGAGTTCCAGCATGAAAGAAGTACAAGAATACCTGCAGAAAGAGGTCAGCGATCATAACAGAAATGAATAATAGGGACAAATAAGATAACGGAAATAAATGACCAAGATACCTATGAGTAGTCCCGATGAGGAATCTCCTATGTGACTCCAAGACACATCTCTGATACTACGGTAACTCGGATCTCAGACCTGGGCACGCAAACCCAGGGTCGTCAGAAAGCGACCTAGTGAGTGATAAAATGAAGGAGGCAGTAATATATATACAATAGTACTACAGGCACGATAATAATATATATAGTACATGAGGTTGGACTAGTGATACCATATAATAAGGATATAGAACCAGTAGAAATAGATAAACAGGAAAATAGTGCAAATATATAAACATGTCATCTTTTCATACCATCACTCCCTAGCCAGTTATCATCGGGTCATGTCTATAGTCATATCCAGTTGTTATAACATAATAAATAAGATTATCTAGTGGTGACGTGATAGACATGAACAGGGCAGTGGTGACATGATAGAGGTGGACATGCAGATGGGCATATGTCTGCATCACTAAAATATATGCAATGAAGAACATGCATAGTATGCCACTACATATAGTGTAACATGTACCAGGTAATGTAACAAAGTATACATGTGCATGAGTAGTAGGTCACTACAGAAAGTGTAACAGGAAACAGGTACAGTATCAATGTATACATGTAATATGATATCAGATAAATGATCAGGAACAGTAACAAGTACAGCTAAACATGGATCAAGCAGGTCATGTCTTTTATACAATAACAACAATCAGTACCACCTGGTATTTTAATCATTCTCTTCCAGTGTCCCATACCACTGGCAGTTCATACTGGAGCCCGCACTCCAGTCGAACCCATCCGGACATGGCCTACGGGTACCATTATCCAAACGAGAGAGTGACCAAATAACAAGTGTTCCCGACGTCCACTATTATGTATACTGTTTTATTATGTTAATTGGAAACCCATGGTCGAGGAGTTCTTATCGGGTGGATGTATCCCGTGCATACCCGAGATCACGACCTTAAACGGACCCCTGGCTCCTAAGACCAGGGCCCTCCGCTAAGAGGGGAGCACGAATCAAGTAACGGGAGCTCATGGAGCTAGTGGTAGGTAGCACTACCGTCCCCTGCAGTGGGACTAACAATATGGATCCAGTACATCACCCGATAAGATCTAATCAACCGTCAAGTCTCCCCCATACCCAAGTTATCATTATGATCTGATATGTCAAGTATACAATGTAACAAGAACAACTACTGTACATGATACGGGTAATATGATAACTGGACCAGAGCTCTGTTGATAGCGTAGAACAATATAACGGGAAACGGGAATAATATAACGGGAACAATATAACGGGAAACGGGAACCATCAATGTGGGATTCCACATATTGCATATCAGCACCTCTCATGTCCAGTAACGAGAATACCCATATCAGTGTCGTGCAATAAGCATATAACATGGCACAATAATACATGTAATCAGTATGGTGATCCATATGACAAGAAGATAGAAACAACACAGGCATGTGTAACTGTAATATGTAAGCCTGACATGAATGTGTATGATGATCATGTGAATATGAATGCAGTAGTCTGTGCAGTGCATAATAAAACCTGATATAGGATACGGACTGATTGGTTAGTTACTGAGATGAGGAACACTAGTCTCTAACTTAATAATTCAACGAGATCATTATGTTTCAAACTGTGGTGAAACCTATATGTAACACTCGAGTAGACGATATAGTTCTATCACACCGGACACGGTTGTTTGCATACAGCGCATTGTATATATATTTCCGTCCATCTGTTGCATAGAGACTTGGTAACCCGTCCATCTGTCACATCGAGACTTGGTAGACTAAATAGTAGTATGCATACACTCAGAACACCATGACTTACATATCCTGTCACACGGGACACTATTCTCGCATGTACATGTTGCACCGATACTATGACACGTCACTCTATTATTTCGTATTCATATGCCACCGACGTATAGATGCACCACTGCACAAAAGACCAACATTTCATATTATTGTTCTCATCATTAGCATATGTAACAGTGATATGTGAACATGAGATCACCGTGTGTCGAGCAGCTATGTAACGATGAGAACAATCATATGAAATGGGGTACATCATGCAGTGGAATATCCGTGTATCAGTGGATTATCTATGTGGAGCAAGAATCCGTATAACATATCTGTGTATCACTAGTACATGTACGCACAATGGTCAGTGTATCATATACTACCATGTCCATTGACTTACGCTACCCCTGTAGTGATGATACCAGTGCGTGAAATAAAGGTGTCTAGTATGCATGTCTAGTAACGGTGTTGTAGTACTGTGGATCAGTGCACATGTGATGATAGTTATCTAACTGTTAGCTACTACATGAAGTAATAGTGTCCAAGAATATGGTGAACTGTGGTCCGAGTGTCAGTGACTGTACAAGCATGAGGACTGTGTCTGAGTTGTCTATGTCACTTATGTATTATTATTCTTATTACATAATCGATATTTATCTTAAATCAAGAAATACCTTACAATAGTATAGGTTCTCCCTATAATAAGAGTTTCGAATAAGTACAGTTAATACTTAATAGTTACCGTATTTTATCCATAATCACGATCTATCAATCAGGTTCACTAAACATGATAAAAATATAAGTTTATAAAAGAAAAACACTCACAAACTAGCCATAGGACTGTAGCTCTCTTTCCCACGATCGCAACGGATCCAGAATCGTCCAAATCGGAGTCCGGATGCTCCCGATATCGCCCGAATACCCAAAACCGAGAGAAAAGGTTAGTTACGTAATAACAGAAATTATTCAGGGGGCTATTTGCAAATTTACAGGGGCCTAAAAGTAATTAATAATTTTACAGGGGTTAAAATGCAATGTTACCTTTAATGGGTTGGGTTTGATGCAAATGGGTCGGGTTTAGGTTAAACCCAAACCCAAACCCACCATTGGGTTTTCACCCAAATTGGCAACAGCAGCAGCCGTGCGGCTACTGCTGCCGCCTAGGGGTGGCCACCGGGGCGGGTCGACCCGCGTCGACCCGCCCCGACCCGTACTGTGCGACTCGTCGGAGTCGCACAGACGGGTTGACGGGTCAACCCGTACCCGCCCCGTTAAGGGGCGGGTCCAAACGGGTTGACCCGTCCCGTGGTCACGGGACGAATCCGATTCGTCCCGTGACGAATCACGGGACGAGTCGGGTCGGGGAAAATTTCCCCGACCCCCCCTTCTTATTTATTTTTTTTTAGTCCAATAATTTTTTAAGAACGTTAGAGGGGAAAATTATTCTGCGCCCCCTATATTAAAAATTTTTTGTTTTAAACCCTCAACGGCTCAAAATTGAGCCGTTGGCCCATTAAAAAAATAAAAAAAAATAAAAACCCTAACCTCTAATCCTCTATAAATACCCTCTACCCTCATTCATTTTCATCTCACATTCTCACTTTATCTCAACTCTCTCTCTTCTATTTTCATCCTCTAATTCACTCTTATTCTCTTACAATTACAAATCTCTACCACCTTTCAATCTAGTCTAATGGAGCCCAACTGGAGTACTGGCGGTTCCTCATCCGAAGCCGGTGGTAGCTCTTCATCAACACACAATCCGTCAGCTGCCACACCTTACACCGATGTTGGCGGTAGCTCATCGTCAGCATATACCGCTTACCCACCATACAGCTATGCTCCACCAACATCCGCATTTGCTCCCTATCACAGTTCGTCAAGCTATGCATTTGACTACAGTGGTTTTGCACCATATACACATGCTGCATATGCCAGTGATAGTGGTACAGGTCGGCATTCTATTTCCTTCCCTCCTCAATATGCCTCATATTCTCAACTTTTAATGTCAACATCACCAATGCACGCACAATCTCTGGCTCCTTTTTTTACTGAAACACAAGAACAACACGATACACAACCAACACAGCATGACACTATAGTTCCAGAAACACAACAACCTGAACCAACTAGCACAAGCACAAGCACAACCACTAAAGAAAGAGCCAAAACTTCTGCAGTGTGGAACCATTTTGTCTTAAAAATTGTTGAAGGTAGAAGAAAGACAGAATGTAAGTACTGTCATCAACTATTTGATCATAAAGAAGGATACGGTACAGGTGTTCTTAATAAACACTATGAAAAAAAGCATGCTAAAAGTCACGGTTTACCACCACAACAAGCACAAATATTAGCTGATTCAGGCACACTCTCCACTTGGAGATATAAGCCTGAAGTAAATAAACATAAGTTAGCTGAATTTATTGTTCGAGCAGAACTTTCATTTTCTTTTACTGAATCAGATGCATTAGTTGATTATCTTAAATCTGTTTTTGCTCCTGATTATAAGAGAATTAGCAGACAAACTATAACTAGAGAAATTGAAGATTTATTTGTAAATAGAAAAAATATTTTGAAGGCTCTTTTACTAGTGATGCTAGAAAAATTTCATTAACTTCCGATATATGGGAAGCTCTTAATCTTATTCATTATTTATGTGTTACTGCTCACTTTATTGATGAAAATTGGATTTTACAAAAACGTATTTTATCATTTTCTAAATTTTCTGAGAAACATTCTGCTACAAATGTAGCAAATTCAATTTTTCTTACTTGTAGAAATTATGGTATAGAAAATAAATATTTTCTATTTCTTTTGATAATGCAAGTGAAAATACTGCTTCAATAAGACAATTGAAAATGATATTAGATCCAATTTTAAATGGTAAACTTTTTCATGTTAGATGTATTTGCCATATATTGAATTTATGTGTACAAGATGGTCTAAAACTCTTAGAAAAATATATTTATAAAGTTAAAGAAATTATTTTACATATAAAACACAGTGGACCTAGGAGACAATCTTTTAAAGGTTACTGCCGACAATGTGGACTAAAGGAAAAACTGCTCCAAGCAGATGTGAAAACTCGTTGGAATTCAAGCTACTATATGATTAAAGATTGCATTCCTTTTAAACAAGCAATTCAATTTTTTACAATAAATGAATGTTCATCTCTTTATATTAGTGATGAAGAGTGGAAATTATATGAAAATTTTTGTACTTTTCTAGAAAAATTTGACACTGCCACAAAAGCACTTTCTGGTACGTATTATCCCACATGTAACTTAGTTTTTTATAATCTTAATGAAATTGCTCAAGTATTTGCTGCATATAGAGATGATGATAGTCTTGAAGAGGCTATACATGATATGGAAGAAAAATTTCGAAAATATTTTGAAAATATGCCTTTTTTATTTTACTTAGCTGCAATTATGGATCCTAAAATTAAAATAGATAATTTAATACTTTTATTATCTAATTTTATTTTATGTTTAAATTATGAACAAGATGTAGATAAATTACTTTTAGAAATTAGATCTCTTTTAGAAGAAATGTACTCATTGTACAGAGATGAGTTATTTTCACCTTCTTCTTCTGAATTTAGGGCACCTACACCATCACAAACTTTTTCTAGTAGTCTAGGTAAAAGATTATCTAATTTTAAAAGTATACTTTCCTCTAATACTAGAAAGAAACACTCTTCAGGAGCAGGTTCATTTGATGAACTTAATTTATATTTGAACACAATGCCTGCTGAAATAAATGAAAATGATGATGAACCATGGGAAACATTTGATGTTTTGTCGTGGTGGAAAGAACAGAGAAAACAATTTCCTGTTCTTTCTACCATGGCCCGAGATATACTAATACCTCCGGCCTCTACAGTAGCGTTCGAGAGCGCGTTTTCTGCAGGTGGTAGAGTTTTGACACTCTGGAGGAGCAGGCTGACGCCGAAACACTTGGAGATGGCGGTTTGCTTAAAGGACTGGTTCGATGCAGAAAGACGCACACAAGGAAAAGCTATTCTGGATGAAGAATTTGAACAAGACGAGGATAACGAATAGAGAACCACCAGAGTTTTTTATATACATTGTATGAGATGAGCACCAGAGTTTTGTTATGTATACGAGATGAGTTTTATATACATTGTATATGTGATGAGCAATGTATATGATTTTTTCATATTAATAAAATAATTTGCCTTAAAAAAACTTGTAATTAGTGAAAATCAATTCTATTTTTTTTTTATAATTTTAGAAAATTTTTAAAATTTTTTCCTCTTTTTCCCCTATTTTTTCCTATTTTCTTTTTAACTTTAAATTTTAAAATTTATGAATTTTCGAATTAAAAAAAAATAGGCGAGACGGGTCCAACCCGTCTCGCCGAATCCGGTAACCCGGGATTTCAACCCGTCCCGTTTAACCCGTGACGAGACGGGTCCAACCAGTCTCGTCCGGGATTCGTTTGCCAGACGGGACGAATCAACCCGATTCGTCCCGTTGGCCACCCCTACTGCCGCCCGCGCGCGGCCGCCGCCCGCGCGCGGCCGCCGCCCGCGCGCGGCCGCCTCGCCGGCGCCGCTGATCCGCCGGCGCCGGCGCTGCTCCGGCGCCCAAGGCCGCCGGAGGTGCCCTGCAGAGAGGAGGAGAGAGAGAGAGGGGTGGGGGCTGGCGCCCCCCACCACAAGCGCCGCCGGCCTGGCCGGCCTCCTGCGTCGCCGGCGGTCGGCTTCCGGCGTGCCGCCGATATCCACCAGAGAGAGAGAGGGCAGGGGAGTGAGGGAGAGAGAGGAAGTGAGAGAGTTAGAGAGAGAGTAGAGAGAGAAAGAGAGGGAGAGATATTGTGAGGAGAGAGAGAGTGTGTGGGGGAGTGAGAGAGAGAATATAGGAGAGAGAGAAGAGGGGTTAAAAGGGAGAGAGAGGCGGTGGCGAACAGTAAGGCGGTGGAGAGAAGGTGCTGGAAAAAGGAAGAAGGGAGAAGAAAAGAGAAGAAAAAGGAAAATTAAAATAATATAATATTATTATTATTCTTTTAGCCCAAATTCCGACCAGCTCCGAATGATACCCAAAAATTACAAAAAATAGAAAATAATATTCGAAGACGTAATATGAAAACGGTTTGTCAAAACTCAATCCGGTTTGCAAATTAAAAATCCTGGAGTGTCTCGTCGATACGGGCGACACCGGTTTGGCCAGATTTCTCATAAATTCAGAAAAATCCCCAAAAATACCCGAACATAGCTTATGTGATTTTAAGACATACGGTGAAAGCCAATTCTCAAAATTCTACTCCGTTTGTGAAATAAAATTCGGAAAGCCGATTATCGGTATCGGTCGACACCGACTACGGAGTTTTTCCAAAATAATCCAGAAAAATTTCAGAAAATCCTGAAAAATCTAAAATATTAGAAAATGATTTTTTGAAACTGAAACCAGCTCAATCGGACTACCTGGAGGTCAAATCAATTTTGTACGTCGTATCGTGTACCGATACGGTGATACGTACACCGGGAAGCAGGGGGTTACATTTCTCCCCACCTTACAAAAAATTGCGTCCTCGTAATTTCAATCAGGTGTGAGAAAAAGATTTTCAAACCCAAAGCCGAAATGTTACATGTCCACGGCACTTTCGCTGCGCACTCTGCTATCTATAAAGAATTCGGGATGGAGAAGTATGGTGGTGAACTCATCCTAACGGATTGGAAGCAAGACAATGCAAGGCAAGCGAGAAGGAAATCGGATGTTCTGGGAGACAACAGAAAGGAAGGAAGGAATACAAACGAGTCACGGAATGAATTGTCAAGGTCATGGTATTCTTGTACTCGTTGCTGGAATTCCCAAATTCAGATACAGATCAGTTAATCTGAACCTGATTGTACTGTTAGTAAGAGCCCGAGGATTGACCTAGGTGGTTACCCACACCAGGTGTGAACCTAGGCTCTGATACCACTATGTAACGCCCCGATCCCGTAGGTACGAGGACGTTATGGCGACGTACATACGCGAGGTGCATACACGCTCACGCGTACGTTAAGCCTCAGTACAGTACATTACCTCCATATAAACATGAGTTCCAGTATGAAAGAAGTACAAGAATACCTGCAGAAAGAGGTCAGCGATCATAACAGAAATGAATAATAGGGACAAATAAGATAACGGAAATAAATGACCAAGATACCTATGAGTAGTCCCGATGAGGAATCTCCTATATGACTCCAAGACACATCTCTGATACTACGGTAACTCGGATCTCAGACCTGGGCACGCAAACCCAGGGTCGTCAGAAAGCGACCTAGTGAGTGGTAAAATGAAGGAGGCAGTAATATATATACAATAGTACTACAGGCACGATAATAATATATATAGTACATGAGGTTGGACTAGTGATACCATATAATAAGGATATAGAACCAGTAGAAATAGATAAACAGGAAAACAGTGCAAATATATAAACATGTCATCTTTTCATACCATCACTCCCTAGCCAGTTATCATCGGGTCATGTCTATAGTCGTATCCAGTTGTTATAACATAATAAATAAGATTATCTAGTGGTGACGTGATAGACATGAACAGGGCAGTGGTGACATGATAGAGGTGGACATGCAGATGGGCATATGTCTGCATCACTAAAATATATGCAATGCAGAACATGCATAGTATGCCATTACATACAGTGTAACATGTACCAGGTAATGTAACAAAGTATACATGTGCATGAGTAGTAGGTCACTACAGAAAGTGTAACAGGAAATAGGTACAGTATCAATGTATACATGTAATATGATATCAGATAAATGATCAGGAACAGTAACAAGTACAACTAAACATGGATCAAGCAGGTCATGTCTTTTATACAATAGCAGCAATCAGTACCACCTGGTATTTTAATCATTCTCTTCCAGTGTCCCATACCACTGGCAGTTCATACTGGAGCCCGCACTCCAGTCGAACCCATCCGGACATGGCCTACGGGTACCATTATCCAAACGAGAGAGTGACCAAATAACAAGTGTTCCCGACGTTCACTATTGTGTATACTGTTTATTATGTTAATTGGAAACCCATGGTCGAGGAGTTCTTATCGGGTGGATGTATCCCGTGCATACCCGGGATCACGGCCTTAAACGGACCCCTGGCTGCTAAGACCAGGGCCCTCCGCTAAGAGGGGAGCACGAATCAAGTAACGGGAGCTCATGGAGCTAGTGGTAGGTAGCACTACCGTCCCCTGCAGTGGGACTAACAATATGGATCCAGTACATCACCCGATAAGATCTAATCAACCGTCAAGTCTCCCCCATACCCAAGTTATCATTATGATCTGATATGTCAAGTATACAATGTAACAAGAACAACTACTGTACATGATACGGGTAATATGATAACTGGATCAGAGCTCTGTTGATAGCGTAGAATAATATAACGGGAAACGGGAATAATATAACGGGAACAATATAACGGGAAACGGGAACCATCAATGTGGGATTCCACATATTACATATCAGCACCTCTCATGTCCAGTAACGGGAATACCCATATCAGTGTCGTGCAATAAGCATATAACATGGCACAATAATACATGTAATCAGTATGGTGATCCATATGACAAGAAGATAGAAACAACACAGGCATGTGTAACTGTAATATGTAAGCCTGACATGAATGTGTATGATGATCATGTGAATATGAATGCAGTAGTCTGTGCAGTGCGTAATAAAACCTGATATAGGATACGGACTGATTGGTTAGTTACTGAGATGAGGAACACTAGTCTCTAACTTAATAATTCAACGAGATCATTATGTTTCATACTGTGGTGAAACCTATATGTAACACTCGAATAGACGATATAGTTCTATCACACCGGACACGGTTGTTTGCATACAGCGCATTGTATATATATTTTCGTCCATCTGTTGCATAGAGACTTGGTAACCCGTCCATCTGTCACATCGAGACTTGGTAGACTAAATAGTAGTATGCATACACTCGGAACACCATGACTTACATATCCTGTCACACGGGACACTGTTCTCGCATGTACATGTTGCACCGATACTATGACACGTCACTCTATTATTTCGTATTCATATGCCACCGACGTATAGATGCACCACTGTACAAAAGACCAACATTTCATATTATTGTTCTCATCATTAGCATATGTAACAGTGATATGTGAACATGAGATCACCGTGTGTCGAGCAGCTATGTAACGATGAGAACAATCATATGAAATGGGGTACATCATGCAGTGGAATATCCGTGTATCAGTGGATTATCTATGTGGAGCAAGAATCCGTATAACATATCTGTGTATCACTAGTACATGTACGCACAATGGTCAGTGTATCATATACTACCATGTCCATTGACTTACGCTACCCCTGTAGTGATGATACCAGTGCGTGAAATAAAGGTGTCTAGTATGCATGTCTAGTAACAGTGTTGTAGTACTGTGGATCAGTGCACATGTGATGATAGTTATCTAACTGTTAGCTACTACATGAAGTAATAGTGTCCGAGAATATGGTGAACTAGTGGTCCGAGTATCAGTGACTGTACAAGCATGAGGACTGTGTCTGAGTTATCTATGTCACTTATGTATTATTATTCTTATTACATAATCGATATTTATCTTAAATCAAGAAATACCTACAATAGTATAGGTTCTCCCTATAATAAGAGTTTCGAATAAGTACAGTTAATACTTAATAGTTACCGTATTTTATCCATAATCACGATCTATCAATCAGATAAAAATATAAGTTTATAAAAGAAAAACACTCACAAACTGGCAATAGGACTGTAGCTCTCTTTCTCACGATCGCAACGGATCCAGAATCGTCCAAATCGGAGTCCGGATGCTCCCGATATCGCCCGAATACCCAAAACCGAGAGAAAAGGTTAGTTACGTAATAACAGAAATTATTCAGGGGGCTATTTGCAAATTTACAGGGGCCTAAAAGTAATTAATAATTTTACAGGGGCTAAAATGCAATGTTACCTTTAATGGGTCGGGTTTGATGCAAATGGGTCGGGTTTAGGTTAAACCCAAACCCAAACCCACCATTGGGTTTTCACCCAAATTGGCAACAGCAGCAGCCGTGCGGCTGATGCTGCCGCCCGCGCGCGCGGCCGCCGCCCGCGCGCGCCCGGCCGGCGCGCGCCCGCCGTCCGGCGCGGCCACCTCGCCGGCGCCGCTGCTCCGCCGGCGCCGGCGCTGCTCCGGCGCCCAAGGCCGCCGGAGGTGCCCTGCAGAGAGGAGGAGAGAGAGAGGGGTGGGGGCTGGCGCCCCCCACCACAAGCGCCGCCGGCCTGGCCGGCCTCCTGCGTCGCCGGCGGTCGGCTTCCGGCGTGCCGCCGATATCCACCAGAGAGAGAGGGCAGGGGAGTGAGGGAGAGAGAGGAAGTGAGAGAGTTAGAGAGAAAGAGTAGAGAGAGAGAAAGAGAGGGAGAGATATTGTCAGGAGAGAAAGAGTGTGTGGGGGAGTGAGAGAGAGAATAGAGGAGAGAGAGAGAAGAGGGGTTAAAAGGGAGAGAGAGGCGGTGGCGAACAGTAAGGCGGTGGAGAGAAGGTGCTAGAAAAAGGAAGAAGGGAGAAGAAAAGAGAAGAAAAAGGAAAATTAAATAATATAATATTATTATTATTCTTTTAGCCCAAATTCCGACCAGCTCCGAATGATACCTAAAAATTACAGAAAATAGAAAATAATATTCGAAGACGTAATATGAAAACGGTTTGTCAAAACTCAATCCGGTTTGCAAATTAAAAATCCCAGAGTGTCTCGTCGATACGGGCGACACCGGTTTGGCCGGATTTTTCATAAATTCAGAAAAATCCCCAAAAATACCCGAACATAGCTTATGTGATTTTAAGACATACGGTGAAAGCCAATTCTCAAAATTCTACTCCGTTTGTGAAATAAAATTCGGAAAGCCGATTATCGGTATCGGTCGACACCGACTACGGAGTTTTTCCAAAATAATCCAGAAAAATTTTAGAAAATCCTGAAAAATCTAAAATATTAGAAAATGATTTTTTGAAACTGAAACCAGCTCAATCGGACTACCCTGGAGGTCAAATCAATTTTGTACGTCGTATCGTGTACCGATACGGTGATACGTACACCGGGAAGCAAGGGGTTACACACGAACAAGGCAATGCATGATCTTTGATGCTCGGACTCTGGAATCACCATGTGAAAGCTTCCAAAACTCATCTTGTTGAAGCAATCACCAACTAATATTTTGCTAAATGATCTAAAACTAAAATCACAAGATTATTAGTAAACATAAGTACATGAGTTAATCATCATCAAAACTAGAGTGGAAGGCTTCTGGGCCAACAATCTCCCCTTTTTTGATGATGACAAAACTCATGGAGTTATATACGCATGGATTAAAGTTAAGCTTCAAAGAAGCTCCCCTTAACTCATGCATAGCATTAAACAATAAATATATGCAATAAATACTAAACATGAATATGCATAGTGATGCATAAAATAAGGTACCAAATACAAAAACATGCTCTTGATATCAAACATATGAAATGCATCATGCATAAAACGTGCTCTTGATACCAATAAAAACATGCTCTTAAATAATGCTCTTGATACCAATTAAACAATTAAACAGCAAACAAATAAATAAAATAAAACATGCATATAAAACATGCATAAACGACAAATACTTCTCTCCCTTTTTGTCAATCATCAACAAAGGGGTCCAAGTAAAAACAAAACATTCTTCTCACCCTTTTTGTTCGAAACAAAGAATCAATAAAGGGTTCAAACAAACAAATCAATATAAATTTTCATGGATACAAATTGAAAGAATTAGATCAATAGATACCAATGAAAATAAACAAACAAAACAATATAAATTTTCATAGATACCAATTGAAAGAATGAGATCAATAGATACCAATGAAAATAAACAAACAACTTGATACCAATTGAGTAAACAAATAAGCATCTTGATACCAATTTTAGAAAACAAATACAATCTTGATACCAATTTAAAGTATTATTCTTTTTAAACATATGATACTAAATTGAAATTATTATTTTCTATCATAAAGTAAGGGAGTGGAATACAAAACCAAAGGTAAACCAAATACCAATTGAAAAATAAAATACGAGTTTTCTCCCCCTTTATGAAATACCAATTAAAATAATGTCTAAGCTTGTATTAGAATACCAATTGAAAACTAATCAATTGAAACATGATGATCATTAAAACTCAAACTTAGCATAAACAAAATATATATATGTATGAAAAATAGATACCAATCGAAATTGATACTCTTCGAAATGTAAGCATACACATATAAAAATATATGAGTATACCAAAATGTCAATATTGATACCAATTGAAAGAATCCAATGATACTAATTGAAACAACAATAATATCAAGTGTATACCTCATATAACCTACCACCCATTCATGTTCAAATTTAAAAAGATTTTCACTATAAAGCATACATGAGCATGGTCTCCCAACCAACCGCCCGTGGAAGGTAGGGGTTTTCAAAAATAGGTTTGAAAATTATAGTATGTTTGAAAACTTCTACCATATCGAAGAATCCCGCAACTAGTTAAATGGAAAAACTTGTTAACTAGTACGAAATCCTTCAAGTAAGAAATAGAACAAAAATATTTTTCAAGAGACAAGAAATCCACATGATATCCAACACTCAAGTCAATGAAGCATAAATATGACTCATGAAAACAAAACATGAGTAAATAAGAAAAGTGAGTGTACAAATAAAATGTGAAGATCATAATCATGAAAAATAGACATTAAGCTCAATATTCCTTTAAACATGAAAACATGAAAATCATCAAAATTATTTAATCTTCAAGGCATATGTATGTCTTATACAAACTAAAGTATACATACATATCCTAAACACAACGAGTCCACAAAGATATATGCATGAAGGCACGTGGCTCAAAGGATGTATATGCATAAACAATAATTTGGATAAAATGGACATATACATGAAGTTAAACAAGAAATCATAAAACAAATTCAAAAATGGGAATACAAGTTTAAGATGCATGGATCATCAAAGTAGAATATACTGGCACATCTAATGGGTTCAAATAAGCATTCAAGCTCAAACATATATAGATTTATTTGTGGCCCACTATATGCACAAATATATACCTAGTCTTAATGAAAACTAACATTTAAACATATATTCAAATCATGAAGCATCAAAACAAGATATAAATCATCATGATAAACATAAACATGATTATTATGTAAATCCACATGTTATTAGAGATATGATAAACATGATTGCTAAACATAGGTGAGAACACTAAAATAATGATCCATATTAAACATGGGTGTCTCAAATGCTATACATGTATGTCAAGAGTCTAATAATCATGGCATTTTCATAATGATCATATAAACAACAAAACATGCTACAAATAATGAACATGAAAAGCATGCATAAATAAATAAGGAGTAAGAGACCGTTACCAAAACCTATGAGGCAACTTCTCCATGTCTCCAAAATACGGTGGTCCTCCCACCAAACATCCCTTGAAAGTGATGCATCCAAATGATTTCCATGAAGCTCGGAACGCATCCACTCCAAGGTACCTCTACTCTCACGTCATGCGAGAGTCCACACCTACATCATAAACAAGAGGGGTGGTCTTTGGTACCCATATCTTTTTGGGTCCATGGGGGTTAGTCCCTTCTCTAACCCAAACAAATTTATTTGCTAAATTTTCAACATGTATTCTATCATAGCAAAATCTAGCAAGGTGGCCCTTACGTCCACAATATGTACAAGTGTACACATGAGCATACATCGTGTTATGGTTGTGTCCGTGAGGAGCATGTGTATGCCGTGTATGGTGTGCATGTAAAGATGGAACTTGTTTCTTTCGAAACAAAGATTCCAAACGTGTATGGTTCATGGCACATTGGCTCAAAGTGGAGCCCAAACAATCAACACTCTTCTTAAGCATAGATATATCTTTTTCAATTAAAGAAGAAGTGTGGCATGCAATAGGTGATGTGTGTGATACTATACTAGCATGGCAAACATGTGCATCAATATTATTTTGCAAAAATTCATTTTTCTTTAAACAAATTTCTAAATCATTTGAAATAGAAATTATTTTGTTTTTCAAAGAAACATTCTCTTTTAAAACAAAATCAATTTTGAAGTTAAAACATTATTTTTCTTCAAAACATTTTCACAATCATTTTTATTTTTCAAAAACTCATTTTCTTTTAGGATAAGATCAAGTTGAGATTTTAATGAATCTCTTTCATTAGAAATCTCCTCCTTCTCTTGCAAAATATTGTTAAGTCTAGAAAGCAAATTTTTATTTTCATTATTAAGGCCTAAACTTTTCTTTTTCAACAAATTATATTTTTCCAATAATTTTTCACAAACAATAGATAGTTCTTCATTCAAAGCATTAGCATCCACATATTCATCACATAAAGAACTAGCATCAAAACTATCTAGTTGAGATTCTGATTGTACCTCAATGGAGTCATTCCCTTGGACCATGAAGCATTGTGAGTCGGATTCTCCACTAGACTCCTCCGGTTGGATTGGTAATTGAAGCTTGGAGGTGGATGTGGTTGTCAACTTGTTCCATACTGCAAAGGCGGAATTAAGGTTAGAAACAAGCATAAGATATTCTTTTGAAAGCGTGCTTCTAATAGCCTCAAGGGCTTGTGCATTAGCCCCTATATGATTGCTATTACCAAGATAGCATTTCTTGGTAGCGGCAAGGAAAACATGCAAACCTAGGGTCTTCAAATACATGGACATCCTATATTTCCATGCGTCAATGTTGGAGATATAGAACATGGGAGGTGAAAAGCAATCCATGGGTGTGCAAACTAAATGTGTGCAAACAAATATATGCAAATGCAAATGTAGATTAGCAAACAAGGATCTCACTCCTAGGTGGTTAAACCTAAAGTATCAGGAGCGTAGGCTCTGATACCAATTGAAATCACCTAGAGGGGGGTGAATAGGTGATATGGCTAATCTAGAAACTAAATGCGGAAGCTAAAACTAATTTGTAACACACTTAATACAACCAACGAGTGTAGCCGAATTTCCCGTGAAGGGCTCTGACTAACTCCTCTTGATTCCCCTAGATAAGGGTTGAGGTGCTATATGAAGCTCTCGTGGTTAAGTATAAGTGAGGCACACACAAGCAAACCAAGCATATAAATGAAATAGCAATGTGAATCAATGCAAAGCACAACACAAGCAATATATGATATGAATAATGCACAACACAAAATAAAGAGAGAGAGTTAGAGAGACAATGGATCAAACGCAAACACAAGGATATGTTCTGAGGTTCGAGCCCCTAGCTCTACGTCCCCGCCTTCACCGAGAAGGATTTCTAATCCACTATCTTGTCCACCGAGGACTCCCACCGAGGGAACCTTCACCGAGGAGGATTTGTACAACAAGGGAGTACCGAACTCCTCTCTCAACCAACAACATCCACCGAGGCAATACAACCACAATCCACCTCTACCGAAGAGGGATAGGCCCGTAGCCACACAACCAAACTCCACCTCTCACTAGAGGGAGCAAACACAAATCTCAACCTCTACCGAAGAGGGAGCAACCCAACAATAAAAAGGGTTTACAACAAGTGATCCAAAAAGACCACAAACACAATCTCTTTTCCCATAAATAAAAGATCCTATAGAATAGGATAGATGATATAGCTCAAGTGAAAAAATTAGGTGTTTGGAAAACAAAACTCAAAGAAATAATCTTGGGAAAACTCTTGAAGATAATTGAAATGAAGAACAAACACAAATCTCCCAAAATACTATTTTCTTTGATTTTTCCAAAAAACCTAAAACAAATAAGATAAATCTTTTTTTGGCACAAAACTCTTTTGAAAACTTATTTAAAACACTAAAGAAACTCTGAAATTTTTGCTCTTAAAATCTTAATTAAAAACACTAAGTAATGGGGTATTTATAGCCCCAATACAAAACTAGCCGTTAGGCTGATTTTTTAGCCTGACACGGCTGGCAGTCGACCGCCAACGGTCATATTTTTGACAGTTGGCTTACCCCGGTCGACCGCCCGGTCGACCGTAGAAAAACAGAGAGCAGAGCTCTCTGGTCCGGTCGACCGGCTGGTCGACCGGCTGATTGTTACACATATTTGCATATTTTACCACTTCCATACCATGCATACTGTATATAAAAACGTGATTTTTAATCCTTTCCTCTCTATTTTTTGCAGGTCCACAACTTAAAAGAGAGAAAGCCCATTAATCTCTTTAATTAGCAATAATTAAAGAGATTAATTCAAAAGCCCAAAAAGAAGCCCAAGATTTGAATCTGGATTCAGAGAGATCCGCGCGCCAACTGAATCTTCCAGAAGGCCACGTGGATAACAACCTCGCAACGAACCTGTACCAGAAAATCTAGGCTCAACGGCCCAGATTTTGCCGCCAAAACCTGGATTTTCCCGCGTATCTGCGACGGTTATGAAGCCGTTAGATCCCAGATTTTGCGCCAACAACCTGGCTCTCGAAACTTCTCACTGAGGGCTATAAATAGAGGACCAGGGTCTGCACAAGAAAATGGAGAACAGAAGAGGAGAGATGATAGGATAAAGCTTTGTAATTTTGTATTTTTTCTCTAGGATTTAGTTCTTTAGATCTCCTTCTTCCTCCCTAGAAATTCTGCAAAAGAGAGTTGTAAGAGAGAGAAAGCTTGTGTACATCAAGGAGTGACAACTTGTGAAGCAAGGATTCATCCATTCTCTTCTCTCTACTTGAGCATTTTCTAGTAACTTTACTTGCTTTCTTTACTTCTAGTTTTACTTTACTTGCATATTAATTCATGCTTTGTTTTGCTTTTCTAATGGCTAGTAGCTAATTCTTTCTTCTCATGGCTAGCTAACTACTTACCTTGCTAACTACTAACTCATGGGTGATTGATATCTTTAATCTTACAAGTTGTATGATCTTCTCTTCTCCGATGGGTTACTTTCATTGCTTGGCAAGTATCTTGTTGTAATTCTCCATATGATTCATGTGTGCCTCATTTAGAGCCTTGTCTAGAACAAGTGCCTTGATGGAACATGGAGATGGATCACCAATATGCTATTTGTTGTACAACTTCTTTACTTCCATTAACGAATGTTGTATCTTCTTCCTTAGCATCCCTTGAGTGTAGCTCTTTTGATTCCATTATTGAAAGTCTAATTTATAGGCCAATGACATCTATGAGGCTACAAGACAAGTCCAAGAATGATCACCCGTCATCCAAGTGGGAAAGTAATTAGACCAACACGCAAGACAAATCTTTGCCGATGAATCAACATGAGGCATGCATTCACCATCACGGAGTTTAGTAAGTTTTAGCAAGGAAGTAAGGTTAGCTAGCCATGGTTTTCTTCACCTTCAAAGTCTTCTAAAGTTTTCTTTTCTTTTAGTTCTAGTTCCAAGCAAATCTCCTTTTGATTTCTTTTCATTTTCCATCATGAACCAATCCACCAATTCTTTTACTTCTTTTTCTAATTTGTTTTTATTCTTTTGAGCAAAGAAGAATCTTCGTTTTATATCTTCACTACCAACCGTAACGCTTCCATCGCAAGCTCTCCCTGAGAATCGACTCGGTATAGCCCTTGCTTTAACGGAGATTGGAAAGGGTATATTAATCATATCAAATACATTTGTGGAGTAAACAAGCACTAAGGTTGATTCTAAACCTTCTCTCTTTTACATAATATTTGTGCAAATACTTCACACATCTCTTTCTCAATCAAATTTTTGGCGTCGTTGCCGGGGAGAGCAACGGTTTTTGATTTCAAATGAAGAACTAAACGAATCTTCTTCTCTGTTGCAGGTTACAGGTTGAAGAAACAGGAAAATTTGCATTGCAGAAACATATAAGTGGACCTGGGCCTCTGCTCTCGAAAGCAGAGACCAGGATCCCTCTGAATTGCCGCAAATTCTGGGTTTTTGCCGCAGAATTGCGGCAAGGAGGAGTGAACTCCTAACAAGTTTTCTGCAGGGCTTCTGATTCTGCAAAACACATCTGCTGCAGTACTTAATTTCTTGTATTCTTCACCATACTCCTGCTAATAAGTCAACAGTAAAAAATTGGTTGAAATCGTTAAAAATTGTTTAGACATTTGCATCATTAGGCACGTGTCTTTTCAATTCATTTACTTTTACTGTTGAAGAGTGCTGGAGGCAAGGTACATTTGCATTGCATGTAGACTAGGAATCATCTCTTGCTTGATTTGCATGCTTTGAGTGAATCCTTGTTATATCTCGTACACTTGCATAATCCAATTTTAAGGGCATAACCCATAAATAAGATAAGGTGGGGATTTTATCACCCTTTCCTTAGCCCGAAAACCACCATCTCAGCACTCACTAACCCAAGCCTAATTTAATAAAAAAAGTAGACGTTGGCCCTAGGGACATCTCGGACTCATTTAGGAGATTATCCTAAGGGGGAAAAGTGTTAGAAATTGACTCTTACAAAATCAGTGTCTAGGAAAGGGATTGAGGACCGAAAGCCCGAAGGTTGGTGGTTACTTAATTAAGGAACGTCTCTGACGGAAAACCTCCCAACAACCTTGACCTTTCCTGGCTGATTAGCTTGTGGTCAAAGTCTACACTAAACCTCCCGTGGACGGTCTAATCAGTTAGGAGTCGTCTAGGTCATAGGTCTACCCTAACTTAGGTTAGAATTTTTTCTTTCTTGATTGTTTATTTGTTTGTTTCTTTTTGTTTGTATTTCATTGTGTGATATGGCATTCAATAATAATAATTCTTTCCATCCTAATAATAATCTATATTTCACAACGACTTCATATTCGGATAATTCCAACCCGGTGTTTTACAATATGCACCAACCACATACGCCGGGTTGGCCTTATCCGAATCATTCCAACCCATACCCACAATCTAATAACCATAATTTCCATAATGATTTCAACTCGTCACAGAGTCATTGGGGATTCACGTACCCCGAGTCAAATTCTCAAACTCCTTGTCCACCATATCCACCAAGTCCACAATATCCACCACATCCATTTCCCGATTTTGCTTCTCATACTCCTTTTTCTGAACCACCAATTGAAGAAAAATCTGAGTTACTAAGGAGTTTAGAAGCCAATTTACAAAGGGCCGAGCAAAAACTGCAAACATTGGCCTCTCCAATTCCACAGTATTTTCAAGAGTCTTACTCAGTTCCACCTCTTCATAATGAACAACCATTTGTCATGGAAACAAGTAAAGAACTCTTGTGTGAGTCCAAGCTTCAATCTCCACACATGTGTGACTCACATTATTCACAAACTTTTCAAAGTCAAGATTCTTATACTCCCATTCTAGAGCAGCCATCTGTAGAAATATCACGTTTAGAAAAGAGTATAGACATCTTGCAAGAGTCTTTGTTACAATATCAAAAAACACGTGCCGAGTCTTTCAATAAGGTGGATGAACAATTGAGTCAATTGGTTAACATCTATAGGAATGAGGAGACTCTATCTTATCAACCTTTGACTAATTCAGCTATGCCACACTCTATTGATATGACTCAAGACTCCTGTCATTTTGGAAATCATGATTCAATTTCAGCACAACCACCTGAACTTGTCCAAACTTCAAAACCCATTGACATTTTGGCAAGTTTTCCTTTTCCTGAAATTGAACTTGAACATGAATATGATCCTGAACTTCCACTTGATGATTCAATTCTATTTCCTGATCCAATAATGACTCCCGTATCTTTATCTGATTTCACTCCATTTCCAAAGTCAGTATTGGATCCAGTGCCTATCCATTGTGAAATTGAATCACCAAAATTTTATGATGATCATATTGAACTTGACCAATTTCATACTTTTGAAAGTCCCATTGATAAATTGGCAAGTTCACATTTTTGTGGAATTGAACTACATGAGGAATGTGATCTTGAACCCCAACTTAGTGATTCAATTCTCTTTCCTGATTCAATAATGACTCCGGTAACTTTACCTGACTTCAATCTTTTCCCGGAATCGACATTGGATCCTGTCCCAATTCATAATGAAGTTGAATCACCCATCTTTGAGGATCATATTGAACTTGACCAATTATACACTTCTGAAGATACTATTGACAAATTGGCAAGTTCTCCATTCTTTGATATTGAACTACATGAGAAATATGACCTAGATTCTCACAATCTCTTTACTTCTGAAACTGATTGTACAATTCTGACGGAAGATGTTGACCTTAGTTTTGAAGAATTGTATGGCGATGAGTTAGAATTCCTTAATATTGGAAGTAAAGAGATAACACCCATATTAGGTTACATTCCATTGTTAGACAATACATGTGGACTGGAGTTTCAACTTATTGACTTGGACCCAATTCCTGAACTCATTTCGACTCTTGAACCTTTACTCGACTTAAGTCACCTTCCTGAGTCGGTATTAGTTCCTGTCCTTCTTGAGTCCAAGTCAACCGTTCTATCATTTCATACACCATTCTGGGACAAGGTGGTTGACAAATTTGACTCCGAAATTACTTATGAAAAATGGAAATTAGATGGGGTCATGTACTTAATAAAAATCCTTAATGGATTCATCTTTTTATTGGGTCATATTCATGATATTTCTGGTGGGTTCCTCCGAACCCAAAGCAAAGATGATTGGGCCGCCTTTCGTGGACCAATCAAGCCGCCACCGGAACCACCACCTTAAGGTAATTTTGTCCTTCCCTCTCTATTTTATGCATACATATATCATGATGCATTGAGGACAATGCATGAAATAAGTGTGGGGGAGGGTTTACTAACATAGAGTTTTTAGATTTTCTTTCTTTTACACTTCTTTTAGAAATAAAAAAAATATATAATAAAAAAAAACTTTTTGAAATAAGAGACAAAGTTTTGATCTATTTTTAAGAAAATTAAGATGTATCTTAGAAATTAAGAAAGCCTTAATTATGACATCTTAAACCTAGTTGAAATAATAGATCTTGTTTGAAATTATAGGCTAAGTAAGTAAAATTGGGGAGATATTTTTATCTTGAATTTTTTGCCTTAGAAAGTATGCACTTCACACTTACACATTTTTGGGATGGAAACAAAGACCTAAAATGCCATATATAAAAAAATATAAATAAAAAGAAAAAAAAAATATATATATATATATATGTGTGTGTGTGTGTGTGTGTGAATAAAGCATCACTTATTAAGCTGGATAACTATGCCTCAAGAAGCATGATTATTCACGCCTAACGGTGGTAAAGGAAATAAATAATCCCCTTTAGTTTTGTGGCCTTTTTTACTCGAGACCTTAAACCCGAGGGATGTTTTCTCATCTGGTGCCCTAAGACCGTCTGGTTTGGGAGTCATCGGTTAAAGGCTCGCTACAAGGGTAAACTAGAAAGCCTAAACTAAGGGAAGAAAAAAGAGAAAAAGAAAGTAAATATATATTAAATAAATGGCTTTATGGTTAGAGTTGAAATCCCAGAAATCTTCACTGTCACGGTGTGCATACTATCTAGGTTTTATGAAAGATAAAATATTCAATCCAATTTTGAATTCTTACCTTAATTGAAGACAAGATCCTGCATGGAGACTAAGTTTAAGAAAGAATGATTATAGGTGGACTTATGACCTAAGATCACTTATATTTTTGCAAAAATAGTTCGAAAACATGTCTCTCTTTCAAAATGTGTTTTCAAAACACTAACATTTGTCTTCTTTCTTTATGGATTTTGTGGGTGCAATCCGCTGAAAACCCTCAGGAGACAACACTCCTCCTCTAGGGTAACCTAGAGGTTTAACGGCTTGTTGCACGTGCTCAGTGCAATCGTGTCACCTACGAAAGTGGTGTAATAAATTAGTTAGGATTTTCTTTTTTCTTTCTTTCTTTTTTGCTCGAGGACGAGCAAAAGCTAGGTATGGGGGTGTGATTGTTACACATATTTGCATATTTTACCACTTCCATACCATGCATATTGTATATAAAAACGTGATTTTTAATCCTTTCCTCTCTATTTTTTGTAGGTCCACAACTTAAAAGAGAGAAAGCCCATTAATCTCTTTAATTAGCAATAATTAAAGAGATTAATTCAAAAGCCCAAAAAGAAGCCCAAGATTTGAATCTGGATTCAGAGAGATCCGCGCGCCAACTGAATCTTCCAGAAGGCCATGTGGATAACAACCTCGCAACGAACCTGTACCAGAAAATCTGGGCTCAACGGCCCAGATTTTGCCGCCAAAACCTGGATTTTCCCGCGTATCTGCGGCGGTTATGAAGCCGTTAGATCCCAGATTTTGCGCCAACAACCTGGCTCTCGAAACTTCTCACTGAGGGCTATAAATAGAGGACCAGGGTCTGCACAAGAAAACGGAGAACAGAAGAGGAGAGATGATAGGATAAAGCTTTGTAATTTTGTATTTTTTCTCTAGGATTTAGTTCTTTAGATCTCCTTCTTCCTCCCTAGAAATTCTGCAAAAGAGAGTTGTAAGAGAGAGAAAGCTTGTGTACATCAAGGAGTGACAACTTGTGAAGCAAGGATTCATCCATTCTCTTCTTTCTACTTGAGCATTTTCTAGTAACTTTACTTGTTTTCTTTACTTCTAGTTTTACTTTACTTGCATATTAATTCATGCTTTGTTTTGCTTTTCTAATGGCTAGTAGCTAATTCTTTCTTCTCATGGCTAGCTAACTACTTACCTTGCTAACTACTAACTCATGGGTGATTAATATCTTTAATCTTGCAAGTTGTATGATCTTCTCTTCTCCGATGGGTTACTTTCATTGCTTGGCAAGTATCTTGTTGTAATTCTCCATATGATTCATGTGTGCCTCATTTAGAGTCTTGTCTAGAACAAGTGCCTTGATGGAACATGGAGATGGATCACCAATATGCTATTTGTTGTACAACTTCTTTACTTCCATTAACGAATGTTGTATCTTCTTCCTTAGCATCCCTTGAGTGTAGCTCTTTTGATTCCATTATTGAAAGTCTAATTTGTAGGCCAATGACATCTATGAGGCTACAAGACAAGTCCAAGAATGATCACCCGTGTGGGAAAGTAATTAGACCAACACGCAAGACAAATCTTTGCCGATGAATCAACATGAGGCATGCATTCACCATAACGGAGTTTAGTAAGTTTTAGCAAGGAAGTAAGGTTAGCTAGCCATGGTTTTCTTCACCTTCAAAGTCTTCTAAAGTTTTCTTTTCTTTTAGTTCTAGTTCCAAGCAAATCTCCTTTTGATTTCTTTTCATTTTCCATCATGAACCAATCCACCAATTCTTTTACTTCTTTTTCCAATTTGTTTTTATTCTTTTGAGCAAAGAAGAATCTTCGTTTTATATCTTCACTACCAACCGTAACGCTTCCATCGCAAGCTCTCCCTGAGAATCGACTCGGTATAGCCCTTGCTATAACGGAGATTGGAAAGGGTATATTAATCATATCAAATACATTTGTGGAGTAAACAAGCACTAAGGTTGATTCTAAACCTTCTCTCTTTTACATAATATTTGTGCAAATACTTCACACATCTCTTTCCCAATCACCGGCCCAAGTGCCAGGCCAGATATGCACAGGCTGTGCACGTCGGTCGACCACCCAGTTGACCGGCTCCTGATTCAGTCGACCGACAAAGTCTGTCAGGCACTGTTCTAGGTCAGAAAAACAGGTTTTTAAATATTCTAAAAATTACATAAAAACTTCTAAAAATCCTCAAAAATAGTTTTAACATTTTGCATTGATATATAAATATGTGATAAAAATTTCAACTCAAATATCAAGCAATTTGAACTATTTTTGTGTCTATCATTTTTACCAAAAACCAAAAACTGTATTTTGTCAAACTTGGATTTTTCAATAGGAAATCTGATTTTTCCTAAAACTCATTGAAATACAAAAACATGATATTTAAACACATTGAAGCATGTTGCATATGAACATAAGTCCAATATACATGAAACATATATATATCATGGTTTTTGTCTTTAAATCTAAAAATATGTTTTGTTAAAAATACCAAAACATAAAACTACATGAATAGGTATGTCAAACTAAGTTTGTATAAGTCATGTAAGCATGTATGTATATAGAGCACATCTACTATACATAAAAATAAAGTAAACTTATTTTGATCAATCTATTCATGAAAACCAATTCCAAAACATAAAACTTGTGTGTGTTGTGCACTTAAGCATATCAACTATTCTTATCTTTATAAATGGATCTAAACACACTAAACTATGGATACCTAAGTCTTCTTGACGATCTTCCATCTTCAAGTCGACTCGATCCAAAACGTGATCCACGAGCAAGGCAATGTATGATCTTTGATGCTCGGACTCTGGAATCACCATGTGAAAGCTTCCAAAACTCATCTTGTTGAAGCAATCACCAACTAATATCTTGCTAAATGATCTAAAACTAAAATCACAAGATCATTAGTAAACATAACTACATGAGTTAATCATCATCAAAACTAGAGTGGAAGGCCTCTGGGCCAACAGTACGTAGTGGTAGAAATGGTGGAGAAAATGGTGAAGGAGATGGGTTGTTTTGATAGAAAAAGAAGGAAGAAGATGGTGGTATGGTGGGGTTGTGGTTGTTAGAATGGAGAAAGAGATGGAGGGAAGATGGAGAGAAGGATGGTGGGGAAGTTGGTGGTGATGGTGGTGAAGGTGGCCAGCCAAGGAGGGAGGCAAGGCTATTCGTGGCCTTTACTGGAAGTGAAGAAGGAAAAGAAGAAAAATGAAAGAGAGAGAAAGGAGGAGGTGTTTAATATATAAGGGAGGAAATTATTATTACAAGTTTGTCATTGCTTTCAAATAAATGAGACGCAACAAATGAGACTTGCGTCTCATTTAAAAAGAGGTCCGCATCTCAGTTAGATGAAAACCCACATCGAGCAATTCCCAGACGCGGGGATGGAACTTGCGTCCACGGAAGCGTTAAACAGAAAGACAAAAAGTCATAATGACTTGAAGGACATAACATTAAATACAGAATGGAGAGGGTCTCTGCACTAAAGATCGAATTTAGATTTGGTTAGACTCGCGTCTAGCGAGGAGAGAGAAAATAAAAAAAGAAAAGTAAAATATCTGAATAAAATTCTAGTATCTGGGAAAAACGAAACTCCAGAAAAGTCAGAAAAATGAAGTAGCTCGGAAAGCTTCCAAAAAATTGTCAAAAATAATAAATATTATTTTAAGATGTTTGGCGAAATCGATTTTTAGAGATTCAATCTCATTTTCAAAATAAAAATCCTGAAACCTAACTCGACACCGGGTCGGCCGGATTTTTGATAAATTCTGAAAAATCTCAGAAAATGCCTGAAAGGAGAAAATATAATTTTAAAATGTAATATGAAAGTAGAATCCAGAAATTTGATTTCAATTGTAAACTAAAATTTCTAGAATCAACCAGCGATACAGGCCGACACCAAATCCAGTGGAATTTTGATAAATTCAGAAAAATCTTAGAGAAAGTATTTAGATAGAAAATGTGATTTTAAGAAGTTATGGGATAGTCGTTTCTTAAAATTAAACTCCGTTTGTAAATTAAAAATCTGAGAATCGGTCAGTGGTACTGGTCGACACCGGTTTTGAAGATTTTCAATTTAATTCTGAAAAATTTCAAAAAATCATAAAAAATCTAAAATATTGAAAAATGTTGTTTGAAACTGAAATCGATCAAATCTGAATAGCAGAAAGGCCAAATCGAGTAATAAACTAGGATCGGGTCCCCGGTTAAGATTAGGGCTGACTCCGAGTCCACGAATCCAGATCCAAAGTAAAACGATCATATTAACAATTTATAATACAAAACAAATACAGAAAGTAAATAAATAAATAAATACGATTGAAAAATATGAATACGTAACTAAGTGCGTATTCCGGGAGCGGGGTGTTACAGACTTCAACAATGAAGTCTCATCAAATGTGACATGCTTACTCAACACAATCTTCTTATTTTCGGGGTCCCATAACTTGTAGCATTTCATATTCCTTTTGACACCCCAAAACACAAATTTCTTTGATCGTGGATTTATCTTGCCATCTTTGGCACTAAAGTAGGTCGGACTTTCAAATACCCACAGTAAATCATAATCTTGAGCAGCTCCACCTGACCAAATATTTAAAGGAGTTTTTCTTCCTATCGCAGTCGATGACAGTCCATTTATAAGATAGCTAGTGTATACAATCGCTTCAGCCCAAAACGATTTATCTAATCGTGCATTAGACAACAAACACCGAGCCTTCTCTAGCGGTTGATTTTCTTAGCCAACCATATATTCTATTTGTGAAGTGAGTACCAATACCAGTGTTCTCGCAAAATTATAGGAATTGGTTCTTATATCTTTCAACATTACCAATTTGGAGCTCCTTAATCTTCTGACATGTCTGTTTCTTCATCATATTCTTCCACTTCACCAGCATATTTAGGGCTTCAAATTTTTGTCTCATGGGATATATCTAATATTGTCTAGATAAATTATCAATAAGAGAAAGTACCGATGACCTCCAAGCAATGCAGTCTTGGCAGGTCTCCAAATATTTACGTGAACACAATTAAGAAGACATTCCGAGCTGTGCTTAGAGTTGCCAAATTTCACCTTCGTCTTTTTGTCCAGAATTCTGTGTCTATCTAATTTCACGTTGCAGGTAGATGCACCTTCCAATGATCCCTTTTTTGTTGGAGCTTGCAAAGACTTTTCACCTATATGTTCAAGTCTCATATGCCAGACTTGTGTACAATCACCATCTGAAGAAATAGAAGTCGCCACTCACCTGTAACCGTATTACCCATCACGTAATATAGGTTATTCCGACGGACGCCCTTCAACACCACCATTGAGCCTTTAGTCATCTGAGAACATCATCTTTAAATATACTCCATGACCTAATGCTTCCAAGGCACCAACAGAGATAAGATTCTTTTTCACTTGAGGTATATACCTCACTTTCTTCAGTTCTCGTGCCAAGCCATCAAACATATTGATACAAACTGTACCTATCCCTTTCACTTTGCACGGATGATCATCACACATGATAGCGAAACATCCATCTAGCTTCTCCAAGCTAGAAAACAATCCCTGTTTGGGCATATATGATAGGTAACTCTAGTATCTAACATCCACTCAGAGTCTCTTGAGTAGCCAACAATAAGAGTAGTAACAGAGAAAGAGAATAGCGACGAGTCTGAGTCTGATCCACCTGCCTGTAAAGTACTGGCTTGAGTACTGACCACTTTTGCGAGATTTGCCTCGGTCTTCGATTCCTTCTTCTTATCCTTATCCTTGGACAATCAACCTTCCAGTGCCCTATCTCTTTGCAGAAGGCACACTGATTTTTTTCAGATCTCTGAACCTTGGTTTGGACTTTGATCTCTCACGCTCGCCTTTGCCCTTCCGATTGGAACTTCTACCTCTTACCATCAACGCCTCTATTGATGTACTCTCTAAAGAAGACAGCTTGTCCTGTCTCCTTACTTCATAGTTTACAAGAGCAGCTGACACATCACTGTAGTTATGTGTTTGTTTACCGTTGATCAAAATTAGGGTGAAGATCTCATACTCTTCGTCAGGAAGAGAATTCAGGAGAATCAACCCCTTATCCTCTTCTTTGATCTTCACATCCACATTAATTAAATCTGTAAGAAACATGGTGTAGTTGTTCATGTGTTCATCAATGGAGATTCCTAGCCTACTTTTCAATTACAAAGGCGACTCTATGCTTTTTGTCAGATATTTCTTCTTCAGGATCTCCTACAGCTGCCTTACAGATGTTTCATATAACACATGATACTTGATGTCTTGTGTCAAATAAGACCTTATCAAACCACATGTCGTTCAATTCATCTTATCCCAATCCTGTTCAGAAGTATCCTTGAGATTTTTCTCCAACTGTAGAGTGTCTTCAAGATTTGATGCCGTCAATGCATTCATCACCCCACATCTTCACATTCCAAAATTGTTCTTGCTATCAAACTTCACCACATTAATTTTCAATGGATATAGATTTATGGATTTCACCGTAAATGTACTATCTCCAGCCATCTTCTCAATAGGTTCCTCAAAATAATGCGGAAAATAAACGGAGTTAGATAAAAAAACTAGATAACGATAGAGTTTTTGCCTCAAAGTGAAACCCTAGGAGAGTTTCTGAAACGATCTACTCCACCAAATTTGATTCCTTGAGCAATCCAAATGCTGTTCTGAGATCGACACACGATCTCATAAACAGTCCCAATGCTGCTATGAGATCGACACACGATCCCATAAACAGTCCCAATGCTGCTCCGAGATCGATACACGATCTTCACCAAACAGCTACCAATGCTCTTGGAATCGACAAATGATCCCATAATGAACCTAAGATGCTCTGATACCACTTGTTGCGTGCGCGCCGGGCAACAACTAATGAGAACCCCCAATCAACAGAGAGAGATACACCAGAGAAGTACCCGAAAGACAAGAACAAATAAATAAAAGAGAAAGTCAAACACAATATTTAACGAGGTTCGGCAAATTTTCCTACGTCCTTGGAGCAAGGGAGAGAAAGATCTTATTGATTCAACAATCAATTACAGGGATTTTCTGAAGGATACCATGGATTTTTCAAGGGATTTTTAAGATATACAATTCATGGGGCTCTACCCCTTTATTTATATAACCAGAGAACCTTGGAGTTTTAGGAAATCACAATTTGATTCGACTCATTTTCAAAAACGAAGTCCGAATCCCAATAGGAGAAGCAAATTCGCCTGCCGGTCGACTCCTTCCTTCGGTCGACCGAACCACAACAGAAAGGGCTCGTGTCAGTCGGAAGCTTTTATCTCCTCTCTCCCCACAGTATTTTGAGAATATTTTAAAAAAAATGGTGGGTATCTTAATCAATTTCATGTGTGTATTAATCTGATATGTGCCTTACTCAATTTTTTGTGTGCCAATTTCCGTGCCTCCGGGTACGCCTAAATGGTAGTCTTGTGTAAGACTAGCTATTGTTAAAGCACAGTGACTGGAGTAATCCCTCTGATAATAAATATGCACGTTCCAGTCTTGTGTCTGAAATCTAGTACAATAAATTTAGTTCTTAATTACAAGTAAATAGTAGTTATAAACTCTTCGGTGGATTAAATAATAGATCACTCCCAACTTGAGGTCCTCGAGTCAATTTTGTGAAGTCTGTTCTTGTGGCTTTTGGTGGGATGTCCACAGCTTGTGGATTCCTCTGAGAGAGGGTGCAGGTTGTTGAGGGGATTGTGTGTATGGATAAGTTGTGTACTCCTTGGTTGTTGCAACGGAGTTCTCGTCATTGTTGTGATTTGTGTCCCTGTATGTGTGTTTCCTTGTTTAGGGCTATGCTCAGCCTTTTTTTTCTTTCTTTTTTTCTTTTTTGTCTATGTTTCTTTGGCTTCAGAGAGGAAAAGGACACCAATCCTTTTTTTTTTTTACTGTTGCAGGTTTAATTTAATAATATTGATATTATTTAAATCACCAAACAGTTAATTTTGTGATCAAATTTTTCACTTACACTTCTACGTTGTTTTTTAAATACCGTAAAATATAATATATTTTTTTACTTACACTTTCAAATTATAATCAAACATCGTAAAATTTACTTACACTTTCGTATTTCTCATTCTTATTTCCCACTTGCACTTTTTCTCTCACTTGCAGCAAATCAAACATGTCCATACATGATTGTGAGTAGTTAACGTAGTAGAATGTATTTAATTTCAAATTTGGTGGTGGTTAAAAATCCAATGCGAAATAAAGGAATTTTGGCCTGCCGACGTCATTATCTACAGTGCATTTACTGTATTATTGGCGGATGGAGATATCAATCAATGTGGTTTCGTAGCATTTGATTTGAGCCCGGACCACAATTAGTTGGAATTAATGAGAGAGATTCATATAATAATTGATCCTAAATTATGATATGTCCATTGATCGTTGCATGCTTTAATTAGTTTAATTAGTTTAGTTAGCCAAGTTATGGCAAGTTGAGCAAGAAAAATCTTTCGCAAAATTCGTTTCAAGACCCTTGATTTTTTCTTATTTACCCCTTTTCTCAAAAAGATCTATTAAACATTTTTTTTCCCCCTTTTTGGAACTTTTTAGAATCCTCTTTCTATGTTTAAAGGTGTAAGAACATTGGGCATCATCCCAAAAGGTTAAACGATCAGGTGAAGCAACCAAATTTTTATACACTCAAGATCATCCTCATGTCTAGCTGATGTGAGATTATTTGTTCGATATCCAACTCAGCGACCCCCCATCGAATAAAGAGTCTCCCTACAAGCTCATCTTTCTTCACATCTGAAAGTCTGAATGCTCCATCGAGATCAAAACTCTTCATCACGCGGAGGGGACACTCAATTTGTGAAGCATAAATTGCAGCCTATTACTCCTCTTCACTGCGCGGAGAAAGAGAGGACACTCCTTATGTGAAAGACTAATTGCAGCTTATTACTCTTCTTTATTGTGCGGAGAGCGGACACGCCTTACGTGAGCAGGAACACCGCTGCCAAATCCTCGAGAGCCAACTAGCTTTACAGGAGACTACTGTGCCTTTTGTGCCCTCGGATTGAACTTCACCCAAAATTCAGGGCACGACTTTGATACCGTTTGTAAGGACTTGAGACATCGTCCCCAAAAGGTTACCCTGTTAGGTGGTGCAGCCCAAATCTTTATATACCCAAGACTATCCTCATGTCTAACCTTTCTACTTTTACATTTTGCTAAAAATTCACTCAATTACCTATAGATGTTTTATATAAATCACGTCGTCTACGTTTCGGGTGAATTTAGATGCTAAGGGCATGTTTGGGAGAGAAAAGAATGCGGAGAAAGCTGCAATGGGCTCAAGGAGTAATGATTTCTATGGGAATTTTTTTGTGGGGTTCGAATGTTCAGAAATTCAGCCGATTTTCGCCCAAATTGGTGGAAATCTTCAACTGTGCAAAACGTGGGTCCGTCGCCTGAAAATGCAGGGGCCCACATCGTTTTTTTGGATTGTGAATATTTTAGCAACCAAGCACATTTTTTAAATTCTGACATGGGAGCCCACACTATTTTTAATGATCTGCTCAAAATATGAGAAACAAACGGGCCCTGCATATCCCGTCTCTGAACGTGTCCCCAGGTGCATGTATTTTATCGTAGGCTCCCGTGAAGTTAAAACTTAAATCTATATATTATCTTGTACATACCACAAACAGACAAACTTTAAATTTTTTGCTATTATTATGTGTTAATGACATGTACACCAAATGTATGTGTCCATTTCAAGATAATGTTCATCTCCTGCTTGCATTCTGTCTACTTTCCATAAAACTCCAAGTTAGTTATTAATTTTTTTTATTGTTTCTAAAACACCAAATGAATCAGTGACCAATGTGCTTGCCTCTCTATTTAGATTACAATCTCATCATCATCATCTTATTTTTTTAATATTATTATTCCATATTGATATTGAGAAATAATTGAACTTAATTTCCCTAGTCCAGATCCAGAGATCTCTTTTTTCAAGTATAAACACGTCCTCTGCCCCCATACAGCTCCCTTTTCTTTTATGTCTCCACGTGAGCTGCTTCTTTCCCCAAATCTATCAATAACTGCCATGCAAAATAAAATTATGCTACGTGTCACCTTCCAGTGGTTCTAATTTCATGTCTGCTGCTTTATCTCAGGCAGCCGATTATTTGCTTGACACCGCGGGGTTGAAATCGGAGCTCTCAAACCCCAAACACACACACAACCAAATCCTAATCCGACCTCTCACTTGCTACGTGGCAGTCCCAGAGTGACCGGTCCCGACACTCTGGCGGTAATCGCACCCTCGGCCCCCACTTCACTTTCTCTCACCTCTCTCCAAATCATATATATATATATAAAATTCATTATAAAAATACTGCTCTTTTTCCATAGGGCAATTTTTTGATTAACTCATTTCATCAAATTTAATTTCAAAAACAGATTTCTCTCAATTTTTATATTTTAAAAATTGATAGCTTCACGTAGATGCTGAAACAATAGAGGGTTCTGAGCGCGACCGTCTGCCATTTTTTGATCGTCGTTGGTAGCCTACATTCTATTTATTGAGCTTTTAAACTTGGTTCATAGTTGCGCACCTTGAATCAAAGTGAAAGCTAATTTGAGCTTCACGTTTTGTCTGGAGTTGCTAAACCATTGAAAGCTAATAAAATAGTTAAAGAAGAATAATGATAAAAATTAACTGTTCATTCAAGCTAGAACCATTCAAGGATTAGAGGGCGAAAGATTCACAAATAGCAATACTAGCAACATGTAATAATTTAAAAAAAAAACAGAATAAATAACAATAACTTATCGTCCAAAATATATATTCAGGAAAAGATTGATTCTTTCAAGTAAATTCAAAAACAAAATGAACACCGCCAAAAGTTGCTAGAGAACGGCCCTAACCTCCGGTTTTTGTATGAAATTGATAATCTCAGACTAAGAATAAATCTCAAAAGAGCTTCACTCTAGACCTAGGGTTGTCAATCCCGAATTGCGCTTTGAAAGCTCAAAGAAAGAACACTCAGTTCGGGATTGCCAACCCCACACTAAAAAATGATAGCCGCTGGCAACCGGAGCTCATCAAACCGGCAGGGACGTGACATTGAGCTCCCTATCAGAAGTTAGTTTTTGAAAATAAATTTATGGAAGGGTGTTTTAAAATTAAATTTGGAGAAGGGTTTTATTCAAAAACTGGCCCTTTTCCACACACTCTCACTTCTTCTCTCTGAGATTTGAAGGGAAGAAGACGCGAAGACGAAACGGAGGCGAGAGAAAGAGAGAGATAAAAAAAATTAGGGTTTCTATTTCTCTGTAGTCGAGATCTGCGATGTCAGATCCGTTAGCTGAAGGCCGTGAGGGGTTGACGGCGGCGGAGGGAGGCAATGCAGCGGCGGCGGCGGCGGCGGCGGCGCCTTTAACGACATCGGGGTCGTTGTCTAAGGGGGAAGGGAAGTCGAGCTCGAGGAGGAAAGTTATGATCCGAAAGAGTATGGATGCGGATGAGTTCATTAACTTGCTGCACGGATCCGATCCGGTGAAGGTCGAGCTTAATCGGTTGGAAAATGAAGTTAGAGGTCAGAATGTGGTTCGATCTGAGTTCCTTTTTTGGATTTTTTTTTTTTTGAATTTTTCAGGGAAAAAAATTGGTTGATATTTGAGGATTTTGACTTTGATTTTATTTTATTTTCCAGACAAGGATCGAGAACTGGGAGAGGCGCAAGCAGAGATTAAGGCGCTGAGGTTGAGTGACCGGGCGAGAGAGAAGGCTTGTGAAGAGGTAATTTTGCTTTAGCGTCTCTGATTCTTTTCTTTAGACAATATAGCGTGAAATGCAGTATTAAAAAAAGGATTTCTGTAGATTTTTCAGGACCAACATCTCGTTTATTCGAAGTGTCTATCTACCAAGTCTGCGGTTATAATTTGATTTTTGATCTTTGATCTTTGTACTATATTCATTTAGGTTGGGGTATAATCTAGTAAGATCTCAGTGTAGTTAACTGTCCTTTTTCAGGCATCTCAGCTCAACAATTTTTTTTCCTGGACCCTTCTTTTGTTTGATTTGTTCATATGAGATTGTCGTTCACAAATCCATTTTGAAAATTTCATGGTTGATACATTTAACTGTATTCTGTTCGGTCTACAATGCGCCTTGTCCAATCAAACCCATTGTGTATATTAAACATTGTCATCTTCCTCTTCTTCTACATTGCTAAACAGTATTGTAATCTGCTGAATGGTATCCTAGATTTCAAAGCAAACCCTCCCCTCTCTCTGTCTCAATAGCTAACTTGACTCGAGCGAGGAATTTGGAACCAATCCCTAGAGGGTAAAAGTTTTGTTGATAACAGAGAATAGAGATGTCACCAATCTTATTTTTCCTAGATGGGAAAAGCACTGGGCAATTATGCGCTGTGGTAATCTTTGTCCTGTTTTCCTAAGTGTATTCTTCATTTAGTCAAAGAACGAATAAGCTAATTATGCTTTATATTGTAAGATTCATAACGATTATGCTTCTTTCTTTTCAGCTCACAGAAGAATTAGCAAAGTTGGATGAGAAGCTCAAGTTAACCGAAGCCCTTCTAGAAAACAGAGTATGCATCACACTTACTCATTTTACTTCTGTTTGGTTTCTTTGTTTCTTTTTTCCCCCCTTTGAAGCAGTGACTGATTGTGTCATTTGATTGCAGAATCTTGAAATTAAGAAGATTAATGATGAAAAGAAAGCAGCCATGGCTGCTCAGTTTGCTGCGGAAGCTACACTTAGAAGAGTCCACGCAGCACAAAAGGATGATGATATGCCCCCAATTGAGGCCATTCTTGCACCGCTTGAGGCAGAATTGAAGCTTGCTCGTCAGGAGGTATAGTATTCTGCATTCCTTTGGCCATTGTCTCCATTATTTCATGTTTAATTAATTAAGTATTTCTCATTTTAATTGGATCTGTATGTTAGATATAATATAACTTATTATATCTAAAGCTGTAGAGTATGTCTTCGCTTATCATGAATAGCTGATGTACCTATTGTGTTCTTTGGGAATTACATGAGTATCTTATGGGTAGCTTGAAGGAGCTTTCAAGATTATCTGTTGAAAATTTAAACCTTCTTTAACTCAGCATTCATTCTGATTTAAATATTTACTTATAATATTTGACAATTATCCTTATTATCATTTTCCTAACTACTGATTAATTTTTGTTTCATATTAGTATTCCTTATTGTACTAAAATGTCCTCGAAACCTGTATATTGAAATAATGCTGATTGTTTATGGCCACTGCATGTACAATGTGTCTGCCTTAAGGGTGCAATGAAGGACCGCTTTAGTGGAAAAATCATGGATAAAGTTGTGTCCCTAACGCATACTTCAAAGTTAAGTCTGACTGCCAACTATGCTATGACTGCAGATAGCAAAGTTGCAGGAGGACAACAGGGCTTTGGACCGCCTTACCAAATCGAAGGAAGCAGCATTAATGGAAGCTGAAAGGACTGTCCAAATTGCTTTGGCAAAGGCTTCGATGGTGGATGATTTACAAAACAAAAACCAGGAGTTAATGAAACAGATTGAAATCTGTCAGGTAAGCATGCAGAGATTTCTACCTTAAGTTCATAGAGAAATGGAATATTATAATTTGTTGTCATTTGTCTTCTTATCCAGGAGGAAAACAAGATCCTAGATAAAATGCACCGTCAGAAGGTTGTAGAGGTTGAAAAGCTTAGCCAGACTGTGAGAGAGCTTGAAGAAGCTGTTCTTACTGGTGGTGCGGCTGCAAATGCTGTGAGGGACTACCAGAGGAAAGTGCTGGAAATGAATGTAATCTATCTCCATTTAGTAAAGCCTTAGTGCTAGCAAATATCTTGAACCTGTCATTTCAACTTTCCTTTTGTACAAAAACACATGAATCCAACTAAATTCTCTTATTGACTTGGCTGTTTTCCATCTTTTGTTAATGCACATATTTAGGAAGAGAGAAAAACACTTGACCGAGAACTAGCCCGTGCAAAGGTTACAGCTAACAGGGTTGCAGTTGTAGTGGCAAATGAATGGAAAGATGCTAATGACAAAGTAATGCCTGTTAGACAGTGGCTCGAAGACCGAAGATTCATGCAGGTACGCTTTAGTGCTCCAACTGATTATTTCATTCATAAAATCTCTTGGTATGCCAGACCATAGTTTATACCCCTCTATTGCTAGGTTATCTTAGTCGTACTGTTCTATTTAAGTTGGTAGGTTCAATATAATAATCATGAAATTATAATAAAGTTCTTATTCTCTAAATCAATGGATATAGGGGGAAATGCAGCAACTTCGAGATAAGCTCGCTGTCGCAGAACGTACTGCAAGATCTGAAGCCCAGCTAAAGGTAAAATTCTCCATCATGGCTGCAGAATCTCATTAATTTTTAATTCAGAACTCTGGAAAAATAAGGGGAATAACTTCCATGGATGTACTTTTGGTATCTCAGGAAAAGTTTCAATTACGACTTAAAGTCCTCGAAGAGGGACTCAGGATGTCTTCAAGTGTTTCAAACCGCTCCAGCATAGAAGGAAAGAGTATGAGCAATGGTTCCTCTCGTCGTCAATCGCTTGGAGGAGCTGAGAATGTATCTAAATTATCTCCGAATGGCTTTCTACCTAGGAGATCACCATCATTTCAAATTAGATCAGCACTTTCTAATAGTACTAGTACTGTACTTAAACATGCAAAAGGGACATCAAAATCATTTGATGGTGGAACTAGGTCACTAGACCGTGGTAAGATCCTTGGGAACGGGACTGGCCATTCACTAAACAGATCGATTGATGGCACCAGAGACAATGAGACACCGAGTAGCTGGAAGGAAAATCAAGAAGAAAAACCCACAGACTCTGAAGATACTGTTTCAGGCCTGTTATATGACATGTTGCAAAAGGAGGTCGTAACTCTAAGGAAAGCATGCCATGAGAAAGACCAAAGCCTAAAAGACAAGGATGATGCAATTGAGGTAGGTGCCATTTTGGAAGTCTGACATCTATGCACTGTTTCTTCTTTCTCTGCCACCTCCCACCAAAATGTTTTCTACAAATTTTCATGTCTTTTCATATAGATGTTAGCAAAAAAAGTTGATACTCTGACCAAAGCAATGGAAGTGGAGGCCAAGAAAATGAGAAGGGAAGTAGCTGCCATGGAGAAAGAGGTAGCTGCTATGAGAGTAGAGAAGGAGCAAGACACTAGAGCTAAACGGCTTGGTAGTTCCAAGGGTCCTGGAAATACTTCTCAGTTGCTTCCTGGGAGGTATGATTCTGTGCTACTATACATATTTACTAGGAAACATTATGTTTATGTAGTTAATTGCGTCATATTTTTGAGACTTCTCTTTCTTTTATTTACTTTGCACTTGCTTGTTTATGCTATTGATGTGAGTTTGAGAATATTTTTTCCTTTTCATTTTCATCACATGTTCAGTTCATCTGGCTGTGTTTCTTATCTTGTTATACTATTGTCTCCATGATTGCATATCACGAGAATAATTGAGTTTTGTCTCTCAGAGCACCTCTTTCTTAATTGAGGTTTGAGGCCTAATCAGTAGTCCCACTCACGAAATATTGTTATTCGCTGTGTCTTGTGATTTTACTTTTAATCTCATAATCTTTCAAATTAATGAAAAAAGAAAAGAAAAGACAGTTGCGCCTCAATGAAGTGAGGCGATGTGCCTCGCTTGCGCTTCGTTCACATTAGGTCCTTTGCACCTCGCGCTACGCCTTGCGCCTCGACAACACTGAACATGAGTATATAAGTACAATTAATCATATTGTGATTGTAAGATAGAACGTGGTTGAGTCTTAGGTGACAATTTAGGATAACAGTAGCAGAGATTTGGCATTAACATTTTCTCCTTTTGTGATTCATTTTATGAATGGTTCATATTTTGTATATTCGTATACTTAATAAAATTATGAAACACTTAACATGTCATTTTTAGCTTAACACGCAACAACAACAACAGCTACCATAAAGCCTTAATCACAAATTCTTTCCTCTGTTCATATCTATTAAGGGCCATCTCTTATGTCAAGTTAACTACTATCATTTCCTTTCTTTATTGCATCAGTCCATTTCTGTCTTTGCCCCTAATCTTTGTCACGCCACTATCTGTGGCTCCATCACATTTTTTAATTGGTGCGCTGATCAGTCGTTGCATGTGTCCAAACAATTTCTGTTGACTCTCCCCCACCCTCAATTGGTAACTACCTCTTACTTCTCAAGACCCAAGCACACAATTATTTCTTATTCTACCGTTTATCATTTGCCGCCTACCCATCTCAACATCACATTTCCACTAATATCAATTTTAGAACATATTTTCCCAGCATCTGTATCTATCTCCAAGAAAAACAATAGACATGGCCTCATAGGCCCCATGAACTATCCTTGTGTAACACGTTCAACATTCACTCCTCTCCTCCTCTGTACCCCTTCCAATCCATTGTCAATTACACAAGGGAAATGATAGTAATTGTTTAGTGTGTGTTAAATAACATTTGAGAGAATTTAGTTCATTTGAGCTCTTTGGCAGCATATATTGTACCTCAGAGATAAATATTATGATTTCCCATGGCAACCTGTGTGATCTGACCTCTAGAAAATTAGGACGGTCACTCCTTGGCTGTAGTATATTAAATTGCATGATCAAGGTAGGTAGGTCTAGCTACCAGCCGACTACACATCCAGGTTTATGGGACAACCACATGTTCACAGATAAACTTTTTCAAGAAAGCCGCAGAACTTGTAGAACATTGATGTCATGCTGACACTTTGTTGTAGAACTTCACTAGTTCTTTTGTGAAGCTTATTATCATTGAGTTATGCTCCATAGCAGACCCATTTTGATGAAAAAGACTTGGCTGACAATGGATGTAAACTAATTGATGTGAATTTTAATGTGTTACTGCAAGCGTACGGTGTCTAATCGTGGTACTTTGCGGGTCAAATCCTTAAGAAATATGGTTATCTCTAGTTTAAAAATCATATTTAGGAAATTGAAAATTAAAGAGAGAGATGTTTGTTGTTTTTAAAGATTTCTAATAATTTGAGAAAGAACAAGCATTTCGGTTTGAATCCACTAGATCGATAACATGAAAATTAACTAGATCTCTTTAAGAATCACCATTACAGTTATCAATTTATTTCCTTAAAGCATAGGTTATGTATGATTATGTAATAGCCTATCAATTTAGATTAAATCAACAACTATAAGAAATATACATCAAAATTAATTAGATCTAAACATGATAACTCTAGATTTTCTATCTTAATTATAGATTATTATTTAACAATATAAAACTTATCAAAGTCTTGACTTGTTTTAGACCTAGCTTAATCTTGTGTTTATTTTCATTGAGCACAAAATAAAAAGATTTAGATGAGTTAATAAGTTACTAGTCTAGTTTCATCCCACATGGATACTTTCTAAGATTTAGTTACTCATGATGCAAAAAAAAAAAAAATAGAATGAGGAAGACGAAGAAAACATCACAAAAAAGAACATTTTATTGATACTTAGCTCTATGACAAATGATCTTCAAGTTCCTTGATTACAGCAGCAAGCTTGCACTCGGGCTTTTAGATGATACCAGTGATACCATTAGCTGAAGTCTTCCTCTCCTTTTTATACTCAGAATTTATTATAATTGTTACAACAACTTAATTGTTGGGATTTTAACTACATATCTTGAAGTTCTAAGTATTTGATTGTAGAATATAAACTGCAAATCTTGTAGTTACAACTGTTTGATTGTAAAATCTTCATTGCAAATCTTATAGTTACAACTGTTTGATTGTAAGATCTTAACTGCAAATTTTATCGTTATAACTGTTTGATTGTAGGTTATTGATTGCAAATCTTGTAATATAACTATTTGATTTGTTCTCATGCAGATTTGGATGTGAGTTGATGTAGTCGAGTTGGGGCTTTTTATTCTTTATTAAAAACTTAATTTCTGCACAAAAACACTAAAAAATACCCGAGTAGTATTATTTATAAATAAAAAGCAAATAAATAAGAGTGTAAAAGTGTAACAAAATGATATCAATCACTAACCCTTAACAGCTTGTTTTGGTTAAGTGCACTTTCAGTAGCATGTAGCTCCAATTGAAAAAAGAATACACACACAAATACACCCCTCCAAAGGCATTTGGTTGTCTGCATGGATCTAGTCAGATCCCTTTATGTTGTTTCAATTCCACAAAAGGAGCCGCATGACGTGTGTAACTGGAAGTATGGTCAATTCTAGTCAATGTGCACACTACAGATGAGAAAGTCTCAGAAACATGTAGGTGGAGCTGTAATTCAATCATACACATCACACTTCCACCCCCCACCATGGTTCAAAGTAACAGTCTCGACCGCCGGCTCAGCGGTCACTGAGACGGATCGGTTGCGGTCGACTCGGATCGGTCTCGGGCGATACACGCAAAATGCTATATAGAAAGCTCAAAATTTTTTGAAAAAATCACGAAAAATCGTAGACATCAAAATTCATCACATGTCCAAAAAAATTGTTTTGAGGGGGTAATTGGAGAAATATGATAATTTTGGGGTAAATTTTGAGATATGAAAATTTTGAGGGGTAAATATGAGAAAAACTCAAAAATTTAAAAAAAGAAAAAGAAAAAGGAGAGAGATCGGGTGAGAGGGGGAGAGGAATAGAGAACAGAGGAATGGAGAGACTCTCTCTCACCTCCCTCCCTCAGATCTCTCCCTCCCTCTCTCTGTCCTCCCCCTATTTCCCCCTCCCTCTCCCTCCGCTCAGAGGCGATGACGAGGGAACCCTGGCTGTTGGTGGGTTGGAGGCAGTGGCGTCAGATGATGGGGGGGGGGAGATCGAAGGGATGGAGGGGGGCGAGAGAGAGAGAGAGAGAGAGAGAGAGAGAGAGAGAGAGAGAGAGAGACTTACATGTATACGACGTGGAGGCAAGTGAACGACGACGGGGCTAGAGGTAAGCCCTAGATATATATATATTTTTTTTCAAGTCAGACTCGGGCCCGACTCGGCTTCAAATCGGGAGTCTGGGTCCTGTCTCGCGATTCGGCCGAGTCTCACCGAGCTGTCTCACGATTCGGCCGAGTCATACCCGAATCATGCCCGAGATATGCAATTTTTGCCAAATATATTGACTTGCGTTTCGTTATATGATCGGGATTGGCTGTTCCGGAGACGACTCGGTCGAGACTTTGAACCTTGCCCTCACCCCAAAAAAAAAAAAAAAACATTTACATACACTTCCTCATTTTCTTTTCCTCTTATCTCTTGTGATACGATGTGCCTACTATTATATTTATTTGTAGTTGGAAGGGTTATTACTGCTCTTACTGGGCTATTTGTTAATAGGAAACTTCTACCTGTGGATCTTCTTCCATCACATGAAAAAGATGATATTACTGCAGCCTATTTTGTTATTTTATTACCATCTTTCAGTGGATACAAATTTTCCTTTTCAACTCAATGCAAATTTAACATTGTTTCAGATTTCTTTAAAATGCTAAAAACTTGCATGTTTCTCAACTTGTTTTGTTTTTTTTTTTTCTTCATACTTTCTTGATGTCAATGTCATTGTTCTTTCTGAAATTTCGTTGATCCAAGTTGTGAAAGCAAATTGCTAATTTCAACACTTTTGTGGCTTCAAGACAAATGGAAATTATCACACCTGAGACATCCCTTTCCAGTTAACCTTGTGTCTTACTGGATTCTTATATTATCAAAACCACAGTTGCATGGATATCAGCTTAAAGACTGCATGATTTTCTTTTATATCTGCTACCTTTTTGAATGAACTGTTTAGTCCATGCTTTTTGTTTAGAATATCTTTTAGGCCCCTGTTTTTCTTTTTTTAGCTTTATATTACTATTTTTGTTTAAAACTTACTATTTTTGTATACATGTAGTTAGTTTGTGGATAGAAATAGTAAAATATTGTATAACTTGTTTTGTTTTTTTTTTTCTTCATACTTTCTTGATGTCAATGTCATTGTTCTTTCTGAAATTTCGTTGATCCAAGTTGTGAAAGCAAATTGCTAATTTCAACACTTTTGTGGCTTCAAGACAAATGGAAATTATCACACCTGAGACATCCCTTTCCAGTTAACCTTGTGTCTTACTGGATTCTTATATTATCAAAACCACAGTTGCATGGATATCAGCTTAAAGACTGCATGATTTTCTTTTATATCTGCTACCTTTTTGAATGAACTGTTTAGTCCATGCTTTTTGTTTAGAATATCTTTTAGGCCCCTGTTTTTCTTTTTTTAGCTTTATATTACTATTTTTGTTTAAAACTTACTATTTTTGTATACATGTAGTTAGTTTGTGGATAGAATAGTAAAATATTGTATAAAAGTAGATTGCAAGGGCTAAAAAAAGTTCGAAAAAATGCAAGGATAAATAACTCAATGGAAAGGCAAGGGATCCAAGAGAAATTCATTTGCCTGAAACATTTCTTTCTACTTTAAAATAACACATCAGCATCATCGGTCAATGATTGACTGAATGTTAGCTTCTGTTCAGTTCCTAGCTAAGGCAACTGTAGGAAACCAAGGAAAGAGTAGGGACATTTCTCATCAGTCACATTGTGCCTGTTTAACAACCTTCAAAATATCTATGGGAACAAGAAGGGTTTTGTTTGTAGTGTCTTGCATCCGTTCGGTTTCGAGTGAGTTTTGTATGGCGAATGCAAGATGGATATAGGTTAGATGTATTTGGTTATCCTTTTGAGTTAGTATGGTTTCCAAGCCTAATAACCAAAGCTTTGTTTAGGGCCCTTTGCATCCAATGGAAATATATTTTGGTTTTTTAACTTTTTGTAGACAACATGTGCTTGAGATTTCTAAGTTAGACAAAAGGGAGGACAGAAGAGCGCGATGGATAACTCTTGGCCTGAGTAATTTGCCTTCAGTGCATATTCAAGAAAGTGCCAAAGAATTGTATATACATATGTGACATGGGCATGTCTTCTTTACAAGTGTTCCATGCTACATGAAACATACCATGTACTGTAAGAAGATAACATAATGTTGATATTATATATATGACACAAGGAAATACATTGTATTGGAGAAAATATAAATGGTTGATAAAAGAAAATTGCGTGGAAGAAAGACCTTCACAAATTCTAAAAATCATTCTATCGTCGTCCTTTTTATGGAAAACTCCACCTAGTTTGTTTACTCTAAGGCGTGGTGCTACTCAAACCTTGAAACAGATTTGTGGCTTTTCCTGGCTTGACATTATAGGAGCCACACTTGTCTTTCAGCTCGTGAGGAGTGAAATTCAATAAAACTAACCCAAGTAAATCATAGTGGTATTTTTAGTCAATGAAATTAGTGTCTTTGATTTCTTTGTCACCGGCTTAACTATCTTTTATTTCCCTCACCAGCTTTCACTGCTGTTTCTCACCGACTCTTCAAATTACAAAGTCTTTGTGTGAAATACATTTTAAACATGGTGGTTTATTAATGACTCAAAAGGATCTTATATCCAAAAATAACTTTGCCTGGAGGTTGAAAGAATTCCGGAATATTTGGTAGTTGTGTACTTTCTGCAAGTATTATACTTTGCCTGCATGGAGAATGCATTTATCTTTTTGTGGTCAAAGATGTATCAAAATTTCATCCACAACTGTAGAGTGCTTTCTTGATACCAGCAGGCCCCAGCGTTTTGAAAGAACAAATGATTGCAGCACTTGTGAAGAAGGCATGATCTGCATATTGCATATGCTGTACTATTTCTACAATCACGTTTTAAACTGCATGAAACTAACTGAATGTTGTTTTGCTGTGAAGTGTGGACTGACACTGAGAATTACACCACACGTGCAGGACTGTAGCAAGAAGTGCGTCAATGCGCAACATGTAGGAACAACAAGCTAAACGAAGAACCAAAAATTATTGGATAGTCGGTTTCTTGCTTAGTTATTTTTATTTTTTTCCCCTTACCCATATTGATTTTTAAGATATAACAAGTGCCGGTAACCCCTGCGGTCATGGAATATGCGGTAGCAAAATCGGAGGATGGAGGTCGGCCTGCATCTGGACATGACGACTGCTGTAACGAGCAGAGGCGGAGGTGATGGTGAAGTTTGCTAACATTCTGCTGGGCCTTATCTTTTTGGGTAAGACTGCCTGCTTGGTTGTATAGGTTGGTAGGTCTTTCTTTCTTTCTTTCTTTCGTTTTTCCTTCTCCTCATTTGTAATTTGCAGTTTGTGTGGTGGATTCTTTTGTTTCCCATGTTGTGAATATTATTATTGTAATTTCAAGTGAATACTCACTTGCGCTGTGTTGCTGTTGATTTCGGTTGGCATCGTTTAATGCTCAACTTGAAGCTCCCAAATTTGTAGTGATGAGAAAATTTGAACTAAGACAGTGGGAGCTTGCAAGCGAAACTGATTCTATTGTGTTTAAAAGCGATGTGGGCAGTAGAGGGAGCAGTTTTGCAGTCGAAGAAACTAATCAGGATTGTATACATTAAAAATTAACTTTTAGCTATTTCATGAAGGATTTAGAGTCGATTTGGCAAATCAAACCGAAGATTTATTCTGTTACAGTTGATTTATATCAACTTTATTAAGCATCTAGTAGCATTTTAAACTGTTAAAACTAAATAACTCATTAGATAGCCCGACTTGTTTTGTATCCACATGATCGTAAAAGAACTTCAATAAACTGTCTACGATGGTTTAGTCATATGCAACGTAGACTTACAGAAGTGTCGGTCCGGCGAGCAGTGCGTATCAAACTAGGACAAGTTAAAAGATCGTCGGGAGACCGAAGAAAACATGGATGGAGGTAATACAACAAGATATAGAGACTAAAGATTTTAGTGAAGACATATTGCTTGATAGGAATGAATGGAGAAAGCTGATCCATGTGCCCGATCCGGCGTAATTCTCTTTTGGTTCATGTAGCCTCCCTCAAATACTTGGGACAAATGGCTTAGTTGTTGTTGTTATTGTAAATACTAAAAAATGTGGATCAATTTGAATGAATTGGATTTGTAGCTTACCTAATATCAAATTTGGGACAAATGAGCAAATTATATCTTCATATAAAGATTACACTTTTCATTCATGATTTTTCACACCTTCCCTGATTTAAAGCGAAAGGGGAATGATGGACCTCAAACTGCATTTCATTTATGACAGAAACAAGCTGTCCTAGTTGCTGTTGTTTTTCAGTAACTGGAATTTACTATAATAAACTTCATATGCATTCAAATATTTGCCAAAAGTGTGTGTTTGAGCCAAAGAAATATGGGATTTCAAAATAAAAATGCTGAGCTTGTTGGTTGCGAGACAGCGATCCCTCACGAGCTGCACCACCCAACTTCAGACACAATTTGTGGGCCCTGGGGTCTAAACCAATCACCAGCTCAACGGTGGGCCCAGTGGACTGGGCCTGGTCCTTTTTGCCCCATTCTTGAAGCTGAATCAAAACATTATTTAATAATTCATGAACGGTGAAAAGGGTTCGAGAGAGAGAGACGAGATGAAAATTCAGAAATCCGCCGCTCTTTTGTAGCAGTTGCGGTGTGGGCCGATCTGTGTATGCCGACAGAAAAATAGTCATGATTGGTGTGAGAGCGGGTTAGCTATTTTGTGTGAAGGTTCAGGAACATCACAGCTGATGAACGGGCGAACTGGGCGATAAAAAAAACGCGTTTTGTAACTTGTTTTTCCTCTTTTTTCATCGAACCGATGGACGGCACACAATATGCGAAGGACCATCCCAAAGGAGCTAACCTACTCCTGAGTCCTTCGCTCCAAGGAGCTAACCCGCTCCTGATTGATGGCCCACCTCGTCTGTACTTGATTATATAACTTGCATAAATTTCACTTGCAGTATAGTCACCCGCGTATATATGATGTATCGAGTACGTATAATATATTTTGTAACTGATATCGTATTAATTAAACACAGTATCTAATATATCTATTATTATAATCACACTTTTTTTAATTAATGACCCCGCATTCGTGTCAGGTTCTAACAAAATGCAGTCTTATATTTGCAAATTTTTAGCTAAGTTTGATCTACTTATACATTTACATCTTTACAGCAAAAAAAAGAATTGAAATAAAAAAACATCTATTAAGAATCCCAATTAAAAAAGAAATCTCGAAATAAAAGAAGCAACTTTTGCCAGAAAAAGAAAATATGATACTTATTAAAAAATCATATATATATGTGTGTGTAAGAATTTGAGCCCGAATATTTTTCACTCAAATACAATCATACATCATCTGAATACAAGATCCATTCCGTTAAAGTTGATCTATATTATTTCAAGTATTTATAAACCAAAAATCAACTATATTAAATACTCTTCGTTCATACATCAAGTAGGGGAAAAACGAACAGTCTAAATAGTGAGCTGGTTAGTTTAACAGTGTAGAATATTTGAAATCTAATAAAAATTAGTTTGTAGGTGTTTTTAAATGTTTAGATCAAATGGTCGGATGGAGAATTTATGTAACGGTCCCAGTTTAACAATCCTCAATTTACATAACATACTCTTAATAAAACCGATAAATCAAATCATTCCCTTATTTCTTAAAAATTTCAGCAGCACCTCCTTTGTAATTACTGGTCGGATGCAATATCCAATACAGATATGATATGTTTCGACTTGACATTGCCTACTTATGGAGAAACAAAATGACATAAACTCTAGAGTTTCTTTCTAGACATCCATAGGCTCTCAGAATTTATAACTTTCAACTTCTCATGGCATCATATTGATAATATACTTCTTATTGTTACAACTCAATAAAAATATCTCAAATGTCAACTTGAAATGAAACTACTACAAGGTTCTCCACATATGTATATACAAGATTAATCATGTCTCCCATGACCTACATATATCATTCACAAACACAAATGTCCCAAAATACAAGAATTGAATTGACTCAGAACGAACCCTACGCAGCATAACCCTGACCCCTGCCTCCAAGCAACCTGCAATATATCAGTCTGTGGGAGGGTGAGCTCGACAGCTCAGTGAGTGAGGTAGGAATAATCAAGAAAAGATAATATTTCAACAAGAGTATGAATATACACGCAATAAAAGGAATCTGAAATAGTAAGAAGACAAGAATCGGAGGCATCCGATAGTTTGATAATCAAGGTCTCAGCCTCTACAATTTCTGAGAACGATCAGACTCTTCTGATTGTATTCCCCAATTTCTTTATTGAATTTTCATCTTTATGTATGATAAGTTCTATGAGTTACATAGCCAAACTCTCTCGCCTTAAGTGTACATAGTGTGTATTACTCACGTGCCTAGTATTCCACGCTATAATATACCAACCACCAAAGTTATGCCATAGACCTAGTTTATGCATTCAAATAACACTTACATCACAAGCCATAATTATATAACATATAATCACATCATATTTCTCATAATGCAATAACGCATCACACTTCAAGTAATGCACTGATTCACATGCACACTTTTACCCAATATATGGTATTCATTTCAATGAACTAAACTTGTATTCTAATGGTTTCATTGTCATATACAACGACACATCCATCATACCCCCAGTGTCACACACACACACACATACACATTTGTATCACACATAACCATTCATTATCAATCATTTATAAGGATGCAATTAAATGTATATCATAGCACCGTCTTCGCACTCCGCCCGTGCCATACGGGTCCCTTCCTCCCAATATGATATATATAGCATGTATATACAACAATAACACCGTCTTCCCCCCTCCTACCGGTTCTCGCACGGCCCCTTCCTCCAATATATATATATATATATATATATATATATATATATATATATATATATATATATATATATATACAACAATCCCACCGTCTTCCCCCTCCTACCGGCTCCCGCCCGGCCCCTTCCTCCATAACACAATGTGTACATATATAACAACACAATAACCAACGCATCCAGTTTCATAAGATTCATATATCATGCACATCAATTCCCTTACAAAAGCAATCATACTCACAATTAATGTTTATCTGTTAGATTGCATCATTACAGGAATATTCACACCAATTAATTAATCAGAACATGCCTCCCAATTACATTAAGTACATAAATCAAGTGATATACACCCATCATATTCATATCAATCATAATGATTCTTATTCAGTGAGACACATGCCAATGCCCTTGTACATCATGTTTCAAAATTCTACATTAAATGCAACACTTATTACACAAGGTTGTGTTCAGTTCTAAGCCTGCCTTACTATCCCTTTATTCTTGTAACATGGTATATGTGTGAAGATATATAATATGGGTGCTTTCTATGTAATGCTCTAAATGTATTTGAACAGAGGAACGACCATGTTCACATGGTTCACACATGCATAACGACCAGATAGTACATATGTACATATGCCACATACCCATATTTCTCACTTTCAAATCTTCATATACGAGATTTCAAAACATTCATTATTACGCCCATAGAGTTGATCATCGTCTCAGATAATCGGTTTATCCCTTTTAACTAGAATAATGTGAACGCCACAATCACTCTTTAACCCCTAACGTAAATCAAGACATTATACTCAAAAGAAAAGGAAACCATTAAGAATTGAAACGATATAGCACATACGATTGAAAGTGTTTATTTCAAGTATCTCATAAGTTTAGTCACCTTATGGGGCACATGCTATCGGTATGCAAAAGTATTACTCGCACAAACATCCTGGCTAAATGGATGGGTAAGTTGAGACTATAAGGAGAAACAAATGTCTCATACGTGCTAGTTAATTGGAATACAACTCTCTAATATTACAATAAGAAAATCTTTCCTTTCAATTAGTATTCATGTTCACTCATCTATTAGTCTATTGTCCATACAATTTAGTGCTAATCGATAACTTGACCAATTATCCGTGAATTACAATTTATCAGTCTATCATCCTTACCATTTACTTTCGGCGCTTCAGAGATTTCTACTAACTATGTGCCAATAAATACTCTATTTACAGTCCAGTTACTAGGCCACCAAAGCAATTATGTGTTAGGATGAAATATATCTTTTGGAGTCCATAACACAATAAGTCCTTATTTTTGATAAAATTAACGAAACCTGAGTCTAAGGATAAACACCAGCACACTGAGTGTACATGCAACCTCGTTATGAAACATTAATTTAAAGTAGTCAGCATTTAAATAAATAAGTATGACATACCCGTGTTCGTAACATGCGTTACTGAAGAAGAGTGTTTAGTTCTAAACTCAGCACAACATGCCTGTATAATTTCCAATAATTTTCCCATAGATCCACCTAAATCTGTTTCATCGGATCTGACCTCCCTAACAATCGAAGATGATTTTATCGTAACTTCTACTTTTGATATTAGAATGAGACGCAGGGACTTCCTTTAAAACTTAGATTTATTGATCTTTCTAGCAATATATTAAATGACCCACTTAATTCACATGAACAACTGAAATAAACAGAAAATCATTTAGACATCTAAAATTCTGCAACTTTGCACTTTCGACAAGTTATCAAGTTCCAGTGATAATTTCCAGCACAGACATTGGATTAGGACATCGTAAGCGCGGTTGGAAAGTAGACTCGATTAGCTTTCCAACGGTATATCACAGGACCTATTTCTCATTATTTATCCTAACGAAAGAAACCCCAAGATTCTGGTTTCAGATCTGCACAGACTTTAACAGATTTGTATTATTATTACAAAGTGCTTTGAACTACACAATTTCTCAACTTTTCCTCTTATTTCCTCATCTAAATTAGATCATGAGGAAGGCATGAACTTAAGTATTTAGACTTTTGGTCACGAGAATATTTATAAGAGCATTCATAGATCGATCACCACATGATTATCACAAGCCCCTCTTTAAGTCACCTCCAACTTCATAGTTGGACTTAACGTAAAAATTTTCTTCTTATCCCACTAACATGACCAAGATCTAATCTTGATTCGATTGCACAATTATTATGTAAGGATGGCAAGAGGTTCAACCCTCACAAGTGCAGAAAGCTTCAAGATCCTCCATCTACTCTAAAGGTTAGGAGAGATCTATAACTTGATCTCCCCCAATTGTAATGATTCACAAGTTTATGATACTGATACCACGGTTAAGATAATCTTTGTCTTCCAATAATAATATATTAATCTTTACTAGGACTTTTGATACGATGCCACTCAAATTTCTACGGCTTAACCTTGCTTATTTAATGATAACCAATACTAACCCCCGATCGCTTTCACAAAATAGAATCATATACATGAAACCAATACTAACCCCCGATCGATTTTCAAAATAGACTCATATACAAATTACAAGAGAGTATACGTCTTTATAAAATTTAAGCTAACTCAAACCATGACCCTTCTTTGAACATAATGCTTTCACACATAATTTATAGTTTCGTCAAAAGGCTAGGTTGCATGATATTACAAGAGGTTCACATAATCAAAAGGGAAGTTCTACTATAAGGATTTCAACACCTAGTAAGTTCATCGCGCATTGGACCAAAATTTGTGTGAAGCATTTTATTCCAATTTAGGAAGAACAAAATTTCTCAAACATTAGCCTCACAAGCTCTCAATGAAAGTCTCAACACCATCAACTTGAAATGTGGGATTAAGAGTTCAAGGGTTGAGATTTACACCCAAATCCGAAAATTTAAGAACCCCATCACCACATGACATACACTATCATGTAACCTCCCTACCCATCAATTACCTATAATTGGATCAACTCCACAAATCCAACATCAAATTTAGATCACTATATGCATTAGGAGTCATTAAATAACAAGGAACAATTGCAAGAATACTCAAGGGAGAAAAATTTTATTCAAACAATAGATTCAGATCTAGGGCTTTTCCAAAAGGGAAAAATTGAGGAATGAACAAGGAGAAACCCTACTCACCGTCTTCCGACCCGGCCGCCCTAACCGGCCGCCGCCGCCGCTGCCGCGGCCCTGGCCGCCGCTGGCCGCGCCTCCGGTCGCGCGTGGCCGCGGCTGGCCACGCGCCCTGGCCGCGGCCCGCCTGGCCTTGGCCACCCGCGAGAGAGAGAGAGAGAGAGAGAGAGAGAGAGAGAGGTTTTGGGGAAAACTTGCGTGAGGGAGAGAGAGAAAGAGAGAGATTTTGGGGAGAAAAATTAGTTTAATTCTCTCACTTTCCTATAATAAACAATTATCCAAATATATTAATCTTGCAATATGTGCCACTTGTCTTCATCTCTTAACACTCCACCTACTCCCCTCCACTAATTCTATATCATAATATTATAATATTTGTACATAAGAAATTGTTTATGTATCCATGTATATTAGGCATGTATATATATATACCTACACACAAAAATTCCCTATACATGTATGCATGTATTTATACAAGAAATGTTTGCATCCACATAAAGTTTTACACAAATAAATTTATATAAATTCATCCTATTTATTCCATTCCAATTTCCGTAGAAAATTTAAGATATCTGTTTTCACACGCAAAGATTTATTCAATCATCACCTCAGAAAATTTTGTATAACTTTACTAATCCCGGATTAAAATATTAAATTAAGATATTAAAAATCAGGGTGTTACAATTTATATCTAAAAACATAGATCTAACCAACTCATTACTTTCGGCCTCTATTTTGCGCCGCTTGATGGATGGGCAAAAAGTATTTAAAACATTTAATTTTTAAATTTTTAGTTATTTTAAATAATATAAATCAGCTTCAACAGAGTAGATATTGTATTTGAATGTCGGATGTTGGTATTTGAGTGAGAAGGATTCGGACTCGAATTCTTCCGGAACTATACAGGTGTATCTCTATACATATATTCAAGATTATAGTTATTTAGAACAAGAGGAAAAGAGCTATTAATTTTTTCTACAAAGAAATTTCTTAGTAAATTTTATTTACACCAATTCTTCTTTTGATGCACGTGTAAAAAAAAAAAAAAAAAAAAAAAAAAACTAGAGAAAGAAGAAAACAATATCTTTAATTCAAAATATCTCCTAATTTCTAGTTTTTTTTTTTTGTTTTTTTGTGTGTGTGTGGTGCGGGGGGGGGGGGGGGGGGGGGGGGGGGTGGGGTGTGTGTGTGTGTGTGTGTGGGGTGGGGGGGGGGGGGGGGGGGTGGGGGGGGGGGGGGGGGGGGGGGGGGGGGGGGGGGGGGGGGGGGGGAGGGAGGGGGGGGGAGTGGTGTTGTTCAAGGAGGTGATATTTATCAAATGTAATTTTTATGTGCAAGTGAACACTTATAGTACATTGGGGGACACATCTCAATTCTCACACAAATTGCCTCATAAATAGATTCCTGGTGTAAGCTTCCAGTAAAAGTGACAGGGTTGTGAGGCTTGTAGGACGACAAATTCTTTTCTTGCACGCTTGCAATCTCGAAATTTATTTATACAAGATTTCGTAAATGATATCATTATTTTTTTTTGTCAATGGAACCTATATGTGTTGCTCGTGTGGAAAAATTATGTATGCTATAAACGTGCCAAAAAAAGTATTTCCTGTTTTTTTGGCAATACAAGAGGATAGAGGTGTGCATCAGGCGGTTCCGTCTGAATCTAACTAAAAAAATCAGAACTGAATTGCACCGACTTACTTATGACAAGGGACCAAATCGAGCCAAAAATTTGGTGCAATTTCTGTTTCAGAGAGAGAGAGACGGAACCGAACCAAAAATTAATTTTTGTTACAGACAGAGAGAGAGAGAGAGAGAGAGAGAGAGAGAGAAGGGCCTTTGGTCGGAGGCTTCGCGAAGGAGCAGGGCTTGGGTCGGAGGTCTTCACAATGATGCAGGCAGGGCCTGCGGTCAGAGATTGGAGCAGGACTTGGGTCGGAGGTCTTCGCAATGGAGCCGGCGGGGCTTACGGGCAGAGGGATTGAGAGGGAGAGAGGAACAGAGATTGAGTGGGAGATAGATTTGAGGATCAGTTATGAGAGGGGGAGAGAGAAAGAGAGATTGAGCGAGAGAGAGACATAGTTCAGTTTGGCTTACCGATTTTAAAAAAATTGGAAACCAAACTGATCGAACTCTTTCTAAAACCGCACTGAACCAATCGGTTCAATGCTCTTCGATTCGGTAGATCTGTTTAACCGATTCAATGCTCACCCCTACAAGAAGAGACTATTGTCTAGTGTGAACAGCCTCGCAAGTCCTCTCTCTAGCAGCAATATATGAGATGAGCAATTTCCTCCATACTCTTCTTTTTAGTAGCAAAACCAGTCAGCCGGAGTATTCTCCCCTATGAATAAGCTTGCGACGTGAAAGAAGGAAAACCTCTTATATCATTCTTACAACATTAACTCGTAGCGATGTCCTCTGCGGTTGGTTCCATCGGTTAGCCTGGATCAGTCAGAGCACAAACTCTTTACGAGTCACCGATTCAAACTCTGCAATGCATGCAGACATTTTATAAAAAAAAAGCAGAGGAAAAGAATTTAAACCTAGTGGTGGGCTTCTCATCTCCGTCACCGACCATTGAGCAGAAATCAATTTCCACCCACATAGCAAAGAGCCCTCGGTTCACAGATCGCATATCTGATGCCCTCATGCACGCCCAAGATCCACACAAGAGTATTTCTCTCCCTCTTTTGTTTTTTTTTCCTTTCAAGATTTCAAGATGTCTTGATGCTGAGCTGTGGGCGCCTCGGCCGACAACAAGATCAGGCGTTGATTTCCAGTTTGACGCCTCAGAATAAATTCCTCTCTCTCTTTCTCTCGTAACAATAAGAAAAAGAAAAAAAAAAAAAAAAAAAAAAAAAGCACATGAGAGTGAGAGTGAGAAGTGAGAGTGAGAGTCCAGAGGTCAGCCAGCGAAAGAGAGAAAGCTCACCCCACGCTCTCCGACCCAACCGCCGTCGACCCGCGATTGGCCACCGGGAGGCCCGCTTCTCTCGGCCCCACTCTCTCTCTCTACGTCCAATCCAAAAGAGCGCAGAGCGCAACACGCATCGTGGGCCCCACACACTCTCTCTCTCTACAACATGTGTGCATTTTTTATCGGAAAATGAAAAAGGACCCTCCCCCCTCCTCCTCAAAGAGAAGACAAAGAAGCTCCACTGTTCACAGAAAAAAAGAGAGGGAAAAAAAAAAAAAAAAATCTCCTCTCTCCTCCTCCTCTCTCTCTCTCTCTCTCTCTCTCATCGCAGTCGAAGGTGCCGCTGCTGTTGCTCTGCTGCTGGATCTAGCTCCCTCGATCTGTTCGCATCGGGCGAGCAAGATGAGGCGATGATCTCCGCGCAGCTCGCTGTTTGAGGAAGAAGAGGAAAGAAAAGCTAGGGTTTTGGGGGATTGTGAGGTCGGCCGACGATGATGAGCCCCGGAAGCAGCTTCGGGTCAAGCAGCGAGCAGTTCCCCGTGGGAATGAGAGTTCTCGTGGTCGACGATGACGTCACCTGCTTGAAGATCCTCGAGCACATGCTCCAGAGATGCCGGTATCGGGGTGAGTTTGATCGTCTGGTAAATTTATCTTTTTGGAGGAAAAGTTTTGTTTTGTTTTGTTTTTGTTATTTTAGGAAATTATGTATTTGTGATGGAGTGTGGAGTGAATTTTGTGTCTGAATGTTAAAATTGGTGAGTAGGCAGTCATGTGGGATAGAAATGTTGATTGTTCTGCTGCAATTGATGCACAAGTAAGAAGTTTAGATCAGAATTATCCCAAGAAACAAATTAGCTTATTTTAGTGTTCGACAGTCACTTACAAATCAAGGGGGCAGAAAAAAGGTAAGAGGTTTGTAATGTGAACTCTTTTGGCTCGAAGGTCGGGGTATACAAGTTAAAGGGGTAGTATGAAGGATGTTAGATAGATGGGAAGGTGGATTTTCTGCAGTAATGGGTCTGATGAGGTAAATTGGCATTGTTGCTCAAAACTAGAGACTAGAAAGGTCCTCAGACACTTGCTGTGGTAGTGTGGAGTTTGTGTCATTTCTGCATTAATGTCACCCCTCCTTGTTGTAAGCATCGCTTCAGAAGTTGTATGATGAGCGCATCACTGTCAAGGATGGTGGGAACTGCAGCGTGCACCTGAACCAAAAGAGGACACCCCATATACAGTATGTACTAACAAATTTCATGTACATTTGGTGTGTGATTGGAGTGCGAACATAGAAAAAAGATAGAAGCAAAAATATATAGCATATTTTAGTTTCTTTACATTAGTTATGGTAAGTTAAAGAATTATCGAGCGAAGCATCATCAAATATTAACTTATGGTTCCATAACGCATGCTGTAACCGCAAGAGCAACTCACTTTTTGTTGTGGAGGGAGTACCTTATGTGTTTAGTTAAATATTTAACCCATTGGTATTGGGAGAACATAAACTTGCCTTCTTCAAAGAGCATAGAGAAAATATGAATTTATGGTGCCCAAAATCCACAATACTTTGGTTTAATATATTGTAATTAAGTTGCTTAAAATGGAAATATTATCATGAAGATTTAAGTCATGGGAAAGTTACTAAGTCATGGGGAAGTTAAATCTGATCCATGGACCTCACAGAGGAAGCTATCATGGAGAAATATACTGATGTGGGGGGCTTAATGTGTAAATTAGTTAAATATCTGATGCATCCTTCTTTTTATTTGGTGCATCAGTTTTGCGGAATTTTATTGCCATAGACTGAGATATCTAAAGTTTGTCCATTGACATTGACAAGTCTCACTTTCTCTAAAGGCCCTCTATGGTGCATGTATTCTTTTTAAAGAGAGGTTGAGAAGGAAAAATGCTCAACATTGCCATCGGACATAACCAATGGCCAAAACTAAACCCAAAAATTGCTATTCTAACTGAGGGACTCTCATGTAACATTGTTCTATTTAATTGCTTGTGTGACAATCTTTGGTTCTTTTTTTTTTTTGTTTTTGTTTTTGTTTTTGTTTGTTTGTTGTTTGTATCGGCTATCACTTCAATGCTCACGAGCTTCACAATTTGTCTAGATCCTAAAAGGTCCAACCAATGATCTTGCTTCTTGCTCTCATCTGTGGACTTAGACTTTAATGTGTTGAACTCTGTATTTTATCATGGTTAAATAAAATAAGAGCATTGAACACTAACCCTAAGATTCACAACAACTAGTACTTCTTCTTTGAGTTCTTCCCCACTCAACGGCATATCAGGATATCATTTTTGAATCAGGTTCTCCTTCATGCATGAGCAATATCATTCATGGTATCATTATTATTAACTGTCTTCTGCATCTGCAGCACAGATTCTTTAATTTGTGTTGCATTGAGCAACCATCTATCCTTAAAGTAGCAACAGAAATAATGATGCTTGAGTAGTTGCGTATAAATTCCTTCAATAAGGATTATTGTAGGTAATGGATTGACAAACTACCAACATACTTCTTTACACATCTGGCAGAACAAAACGTTTAAAAATGGTCATCACAGTCCATTTGGGATTTTTCTAAGTGGCCTACCTTTTGATGCAAGATTCTCAACTGTTGATTTCTTTCCCTCTTTGATATATACACACACACACACACCACACACACAACACACACACCACATATACATATATATGTATACATATATACACATATGTGTGTGTGTGTGTGTGTGTGTGTGTGTGTGTGTGTGTGTATTATCGTAACAAGCAGATGCCATAGGTCTTTTTCTACTTATGGATCTTAGGAGACAATATCATGTCGAGAAGGTTAATAATACACAGACATGATGTTTTTGAAGGCCTCAGAATTATGATGTTTAACAATTTGGTTTTTTTCTGGTGCAAAGTTGTGACTTGTTAGTTAAACTAAGTGATTTTGTAATGAAATGCTTTCCAAACACAGTTAAGTTATAATCAATAGTGTTGACTACAAGTTTGATTTTTTGCAGTTACAACTTGCTGTCAGGCTACAGTAGCTTTGTCCCTTCTTCGGGAGAGGCGGGGTGGCTTTGATATGGTAATAAGTGACGTGCACATGCCTGACATGAATGGGTTTAAGCTGCTGGAGCTTGTTGGTCTTGAAATGGATCTTCCAGTTATCAGTAAGTATTTTCATCCACTAAGTTTATAATTCTCCTAAGATCATGACCTAACCAGCTGTTTTGTTTAACGCAGTGATGTCTGCTGATGGGGGAACAACACTGTAATGAGAGGATAAAGCATGGCGCCTGTGATTATTTGATTAAGCCTGTACGAATTGAAGAGTTAAAGAACATATGGCAGCATGTGATTCGAAAAAAGTGGAATGAAATAAAGAACTAGAGTATTCAGGCAGCATGGGTGAGTCAGATCGCAGTAAACGCGTTGCTGATGATGCTGAGTATGCTTCCTCAGTAAATGATGGAGGAGATGGATCTTGGAAGTCTCATAAAAAGAAAAGGGATGCTAAAGAAGATGAAGATGATGGAGAACTGGACCACGAGGATCCTTCTTCATCAAAGAAGCCTCGTGTAGTGTGGTCAGTGGAACTCCACCAGCAGTTTGTCAGTGCTGTGAGCCAACTCGGCATTGAAAGTATGAAACTTATTTATCTTTGTGGAAACTGGTTGAACTTTGACCTTTTCTTTATATTGCGGTCGTCTAGTGAAATTTGTTATTCTATATTATTTATGGATTTACTCAATTGCTGCAGAGGCTGTTCCCAAGAGAATTCTTGAACTGATGAATGTTCCTGGTTTAACTAGGGAAAATGTTGCAAGCCATTTGCAGGTATGATAATGATTTACATGGTTCTCTTGATATATACTTAATTCTTTTCTGATATCATTTTTTAATCCTGTCATGCAAGAAATGCTTGTTTGCCTCATGTTTCAAATCTCGGTATCGATAACAAAGCCAATGGTTTTTAGTGTCAATATTGTCAATACCAGCTAATAGTAGACTTATATTATATGGTTAATATTGTATTAAGTACCTCAAAACATGATACAATATTACATAAATCTGTTGATATTTGAAATCATGTTTTGCTTATTTTCAAAACATTTTGTTCTTTTTAGTCAGCTTGTCGGAATTGCCTAGTTAATAATCCCATTCACTACACATCTTCAAAAGCAAGAACAACACCCCCCCCCCCCCCCCCCCCCCCCCCCCCCCCCCCCGCAAAAAAAAAAAGAAAAAGAAATTCCAGAAAAAATTACAGTGAGACTTAGTATTGTAAAAGAACACAAGTGATGCCAATGATATTGGCCCACAAATAATAGGTAAGCAATCTTTTCATGTGTATTTTCTGATGGTGTTTTTGATGGTTCAGTGGGAAATGAGCACTACACTTGCTGGCAACTAACGCATATGCTTCAACATGTACCAGTCTAATACTCAATAATTTAAAGTATTAACTACTTTTCACACTTAATTACACTTACATGAGAATTGTAAATTATAATATCTGTCTGCTTATTTAAACTTGTTAGAGACTACCAAAATATATACTTAGCCCTTGCCAAGATGATTTAACATTAAGATGGTATCTGTGCGCTAGTCAAATCCAACCCCAAGTGTGAACATTTAAGGTGGATTAATTAAAAAAACCTTTGATTTGAGGACACAGACACAAGTGTCTTACTCCGACACGGTCACGGGTTGTTGGAATGACAATTGTTCAAAATCAGACATAATGACACAACCAAATATGCAGATTTCTTTTGAATATATGCATAGTTTAGTAAGAATTATCTATTGGGCTAATATCAATACACGAAAGAATTTAGTTTTCATAAAATGATCTACAAAATAGTTAAATTTTGTCAAAAACCATAATATAGTTCATCTTATGCACTGGTTTTCTAGGTAAATAACACTTTACACATTTATAAGTGTCACACGTGTCACGTCTGCTTGTGTCAGACACACCAATTTCTGGGTGGGAGAAGTGTTCTACATATCACAGAAAATTACTGACGTGCACAACCCAAGTTCCAGCCTACAAAATGGGGGATCAACATGTGGGGGCGTGTCACTCTCTATAAAGTCAATGTTTTACTGCACTGTCAAGGACAGTAAGAAAACTATTGCTTATAAAGATGCACAGAAGCTCTTTAATATGTAAGTCGAACCTAATACTAGTGCTATTTTGTTTATGGACCATAACAAAGACTCTAATAGTCTACTCATTATCTAAGTTATACAGCTTGGAGTGTCTAATTATTTGTTAGATATTTTATCTAACTTAAGAGTCACTGATTTTCCAGTGTCTATATGTTAGATAATAGATAAGTTGAATGCTAGGTCCAAATTTATATTTAATTCAATTTTTTTAGGCAGTTGGCTGCTTTGACTTGATTTGAAATCTTTCAATGTGTACTGCAGTCATAATCATCACAAGAACTTCTAAGACTTTCCCATCCAAATATGGTTATGTGTGAAGTTCAATTCTATTTCGAGAAGGTGCCACCGATAGTTCTTGACCAGAAATTTCATTTGGCTATTGACCCGGCAGCCATCTGATCTGGTACCACTTTCCTCACTAAGGAACAATGGGTGATGGAGAGTTTTCTTTTGAAACCCAGAAGGTCAGGGGGTAGAGCAGCTTACCTTTTTGGCCTCCAAAGTTTAAGCTTACAAACGGAACAACCCTGTAAAATATCATCTAGGCAAAGATTCAAGGGGTTGGTAGCATTCATCTTTCTGTGGAAGCCACCAAAAGAAAAGTTTTTCCTACTAAACAGGATTAAAATAAACATAATATAATGAATTGTTAACATAAAATATATCCCTTAACCCTTTGCCCTTACAACTTTGGAGTAGTGTTGTAGAGAGGGGACTTAAGATAATATCAGAGTATCATCAGGTATAAACCTTATTATTTGCCATTGAAAGTCCCTGCCAAGTTCAAACCCAGTCAGGTGTGCATTTAAGCAGATTAAAGAAATACAACTACGCAAAAACCTAGTTAAAAGGGTGCTCAACTTGTGGGGGACTTTTTGAAATGTATTCCTTAGTCCTCACAACTTCTGAGTTTTGACGTGGTGGCAGAGAATTTAAGATGGCGGTAGAGCCATGGAAGGAGTTTAAGATGGTACTAAAACCACCTAGGTTCAAGTGCAATCATGTCTGTATTTAGAGCAGAGTGGAAATAAATATTGCTACTAAAAATCCTAAGTTTCTTCCCAAAACAAAAAGGGATTGACCTGTGGGAGGTGTTGGAGTATGTTTCTCTGTCCCTAAACACTCCTTTCAACCTTGGAGTTTTGGTGTAGGAATAGAGATTTTAAGATGCTATTAGGGAAGTAGGTTTCAATAGGTCATGGGTTCAAACCACATTACTTGCAATTTAGAAATGTATTTAATAATATTTTGCCTTCCCAAGTGAGAGGGAGTGTTAAAAATATGGTTCAAAGACTCGGCCGAGTCGGAGACGAGTCGGCCGAATCGTATCCGTCTCGGCCCGCTCCGAGACGAGTCTGAGTCACGAGTCGGTCGTCGACTCAACTCAGAAGAGACCGACTCGGCGAGAATCGGAGTTGACTCGGCCGACTCGGCGGATTCACGGCCGAATCGGTCGTGACTCGGCTGAGTCAACCGAGTCGACTCTGATTCTCAACCGAGTCGGCTCGAAACGTATATTCACCCGTGACGAATGGGTATAAAGAAAAAAAAGAAAAAAACTTACCTTTCTCTCGCTCAGATCTGGAGATCGCCGCTACTGCCCGATCATCGCAATTCAATGTGAAAATAACTACATTAGCATGTATTTATGAATGTAGTTTGTGCAATTTACTATATTGTGCATGTATTTTGATATGCTTCTATCAACGACGTGTGTATTTATGATTTCACTTTATGTTTAGTATGCTAAGTGATATTTTTAGACATGTGATACATGTATGTGGATGTCCACAGTTTTTAAGATTTTTCATGATTTTTTCCAGAATTTTTTGAGCTTTCTATGTAACGTTTTGCGCGTATCGCCCGAGACCGATCCGAGTCGCCGAAACCGATCCGTCTCAGTGCCCGCAGAGTCGACGGCCGAGACCGCGACTGTGAACCATACTTAAAATTGCTTTGATGTATATTGTTGGCCCACACCGTCAGCTTATAGTTTTTGCATAACATGGTTTTTTGACAAACCATGATGAATAATGACTAATATGGAGTTGCGAAAATTTAGATTCCTTTAGAATTCTGAAGCTTCTCTGGTCCTTTCTACTTGAAATTATCCCTCTAATTTCAATTTAATAGTTACTCTCTGTGTGTGTGAATGTAGTTTTGGATGCTTGTTTGCCACTTCTCCGCCACTTATTTTGAGTGCATCGTACCAATTGAAATTTGATTTTTTTTAATTTTTTATGTTAAACAGTCTAATTCTATAATCAACATATACCAAATTGGTCCTATGTTTAAACAAAAGAATCTTAAGAGAGATGTTTGATAGTGAGATACATTAGTCTCATTATGGATAGCTGAAGTCTGAATATGCCAGTACCTGATACTTGTATACAGACATTTAAAATTGCTGCTGGTTATGTTTACAGCAGACAATTATATTATTGTCGAACATTCAAAATTTAGTTTTTCATGTTCATTGAAATAGTTTATTGGGTGTCTATTTGCGTGTCACACCCATACTTTTTTAACCATGTTGGAGAGTCCAAGTCTATGTTCAACCACATGCTATGGAGACCTCTCTCTCTCTCTCTCTCTCTCTCTCTCTCTCTCTCTCTCCCCTTTTTCTTTTTTTTCTTTTTGCCTAGAGACCTAATTTGTTGCTAACAAACTGAAGTATCCCTAAAGAAGTTTAGGGGACAGAAAAATTGAATTATCTATTTGTACATCCCTCTGCAGGCACCACCCACTTATACAACAGCGAATTAATTTCTTGATTATATAGATGGATACTGTTTCTGTATGTGCGTAGCAAGCATAATATATAGGAGGTTTTATCATGGTAAAAGGAAGACCGTAGTACCATGATGAGACTGGCTTGGAATAACAGTTACAGTGTGCCAATTTTAGTGCTTTACTGAGCAGAATTAGTGAGTTTTTTTTAATGGATGTCAGGTATGGATGTAATCCGAAATATGTTCTATCATTTGGAGATTTATAATAATTATAAGAAAATAAATTTTCAGTATGAAATAAGATGAAATAGGTTTGAACGAAAGGAGAATCAATATGAGTATAAGTTTCTCAAGAATCAAGGTCCTACTTTGGTATGAGGAAAGGAAGAGTAAATTGCTTTCATTCTTGACTCTGATTTTGAACTGAACCCCTCTCCAGACTTTTATTTGGTTTGTCCATATTGGAGGGGCTAAACCAAGTGTTTCAGGAGGCTAGACCATATAAATAGAGTGCCACACAAGGTAATTTGGTCAATGATTTTCTTGTTTTTTCTGAAAACCAGTGTCAAGAGGGTTTAGTCAAATTTACCGTAAAAAGTAAACGAGATGCCTTTGTGGTTTATATTATTTATATTATAAACCAAGCGTTTTCAGATTGTCCAAGTGTTTTAGGAGGCTAGACCATATAAATAGAGTGCCACACAAGGTTATTCGGTCAATGATTTCTTGTTTCTTTCTGAAAACCAGTGGCAAGAGGGCTAATCAAATTTACCTTACGGGGCTGTTTGGTTAGGGGTGGAAGTGAGGAAGTAGTAATAGTTCTCTTTGGAACTTGAGAATTGGTTAGTGAGTTTTTCGGCGTTTAGATGTTATTGGGAAGTGTGGTTTGGAAAATATAATGTCTTTTCTGTTGTTTGGATGGTAATGTAAAAGTGAAAGTGGAAAAGTTGACCACAAAGTTAACCGCAAAATAATATTAAAATAAAAATTAATTAAGAAAAATAAAATTAGATTGTAATTAGAATGCAAGTGAGCTTTACATGATCACAAAATTAACTGTTTTGAGTTGCAACTTATTACAAATGAGATTTACATGACCACAAAATTAACTGTAGCGCCCTGAAAGTGAGAAAGTGATTGTGTAAAAGGAAAAAGAGAAAGGAAAAAGAGTTTTCTCATTTTCCTTTAACAGTGTTTGGATAGATAGGGAAGTGAGCAATTATACTTCCCCATTTTCTTACTTCCGCCCACTTCCTTGCGACCAAACATGCCGTACAAGTAACGAGATGTCTTTGTGCTTTATATTATTATGTTTGTCATCGTCCTCACGTGGAAAGATTAAGAAATACAGTAGGGAAAAAGGATATGCACAGATAAGTAACCAGGATTAGTGATGTTCAAGAGAGGATTTCCATTTCCTTCGTCGATTTCTCTTCGGGCTCAATAGGTTTAGGGGCTCATCGAAGTCTAATAACTACGCTCAATACTCCACTGATAGGCTTTTTTGAGAGTTCACTTGAGCATTATCAAAGGCGAGCAAATGATTTATATGATTTACCACTCGGGATGAGAATCCAAAAGTGAGAAGAGGAGAAGGGAATGCTGGTGTTGGTGGATAGAATTGAGAATCATGATTTTCAAAGGGAAAGAGCTTGGAGTTTTCGGGGAGAGAGAAGAGGGGAAGTCACTTGTGGAATGGGGATGCTAGAGAGGAACTTCAATGATCATGTAAGCTAGAAAAAAGAGACTGAGTGCCATGCTTGCTTCTTTTTGAGGTCATCATAATTTTGTTGACATGTGGGTTAGGGTCAGACTGCATGGGGTAGGATTGGGCTGGGCTATTGGACATAATTAAGGGAATCTGCCATGTATATTGCAAGAAAAATAACATTGACTACACACATTTCCTGACATTTCTATTTATCTTATACCATTGTAATTTCAAATCTTACCTTGTCCTATTGCAACAAAAATATCCTATGCAAATAGGATCTTTAGAGTATCCATAATTAGTGCACCTTGAACTTCCAGAAAATGTAGACGTTCAGAATTTATTCTTTTTTAGGCTTATAGCTGCTAGCTATTGCCTGTTCTAGAGCAATTCCAAATCTTGATAACTTTTTTCTTCAATCCAGCAAGTGTAGCTACTTAAGCATCTGCCATGAGCATTAGTTCATTTTTATAGCATTGGCCTTTTCCTTTGTCTAAATCTTTTCACATTATAGAGTAGTTTGGAGTGTGTTCTCTGATTGCATGAATAAAGTATGTGAGCACCAAGGCAGGTCTCCTTGCTTGACTGCTTTCTTTTTTGTGAGTTATGGTCACGTTCTCTCTTGCTTATAGTTGCTACAGCCTGTAGGTTAACAGTTACTCAAAGTGGGTGGATATATCAGTTAAACAACATCTTGTCAAATTTTAAACTATCCATTTGTGGAGTTCTTGAGTTTTGAATTGGTTATTGTTGGTGATCCTCTTGAAGATTTCTTTTATGATGACAATTAAACTTTCTCTTGCTTCTTCCATTTTATGTGGGTGCTTGCCATATTATTTTTCTTATGTTGTTAAGTGCATGCTCCATTCATGTGGCTGCATTATTTGTACAAAATTCTTGACCAGTAATGTTGCGTGAATTAAATTGTTATGAATTAAACTATTCTTTTTCAAGGTATATCACTTTACAGACTATAACATGGTATAGAGGAATACATATTATTAAATTCCCTGCCATTGTACAAAAACCCTGAAGTTTTGATGAGGGTTAATGATAATATTATTATATTCTAATGCCCAGCACGTCGAGTGCCCTTCCCATGCCCCAACAAGTTAGTGAAAATCACCTAGAGGGGGGATGAATAGGTGATGGCTATACTTAAAGGCAAATAATGCAGAATTAAAAACAAATTAGCAATAAACACAAACAATTAGATAGATCTTGCAATAGAGTAAGCAATATAAGTGCAAGTAAAGTAAGAGAGTAGAGTTTAGAGAGATTGTGGATAATCACAAACACAAGAATATGTTTCGAGGTTCGAGCCACCGCTCTACGTCCCCGCCTTCAACACGATGAAGGATTTACACTATGAGCGATCCCACCGGATCGTCAATCAATTACAAGTTCTCACTAGAACTCTTCGGACACACTTGTCCTCTCTCATGGTGCCGTAACACTAACTTGGAGCTCAGTAGCTCGCTCGAGGCCGCAACCTCTACAACTTCTCTATCGAAGAAAACAACGATCAACACTTGACCACAAAGGTAGCTCACAAGCACAACCTACAACCAAGACGAGGAAATAGAACACTTAGGATTGTGTAATGCTACATATCAAGTAGAGAAGTAGAGGAAATGGCTCAAGGTAAAAATACTAAAGCTTTGGAAATAGTTGGCTCAAGAAAATTCTTTTTGCAAAGAGGTTAAACTTTGAAAAACTTGATATGAAGCTTGTAAATCTTGTTTTTGAGTTGTTTCATACTTCCCCTACTTATAGGGGATGAAAATGAGGTTAGAAAACCTAATAGATCCGTTGGAGAAGATCCAACAAAAGACAAAACAAACTAGTCGTTAGGAGCCAACTCAGCAGATTTTTTTGCTGTCGGTCGACCGGACGGTCGACTGAACGGTCGATTATTTCCGCCGTTGGAAAGCGGTCGACCGGCCGGTCGACGTCGATCCCAAACAGAGAGTTAAAACTCTCTGTCGATCAACCGTCTCGGTCGACCAGAATAAACAGAGAGCACTGCTCTTACTTCCGGTCGACTGGTCGGTTGACCGAAGTGCACTCGTGCACTTTGGTGCACGTCGGTCGACCGTCCGGTCGACCGACAGAGCAGTTCAGCTCAGCCAGCGGTCGACCGGCTGAGGACCAAAAATAAGATTTTGAATATATTTTATAGTCAAATTTTTTCCAATAAAATTTCTTTTAATATGTGATACAAAATAGAGTTCTAGGACTTTGAGCAAGTAGAGTGTGATCATAGATCAACACCAAATAATTTAGAATTATATTTTGGTAAAAATTTTTTCTAAAAACAAAAAAAATTTTTTCCAAAACTTGTTTTTCTGAAACATGATTTTCTGAAACTTGGTTTTTCTGAAACTCGGTAAGAAACCAGGTAATAAAATTTTGTATAAAAACACTAAAGGATTATCAAATGTGCGTGTGTGACAATCCCAAAGCTATCAACTTCTTTCATCTTGGTTTTGACAAATATCTATAAATCCTAACTAAAATGGAAAACGGTAAAGATACAAATCTTGAAACAGTCTTGTTGATATGCTTAATCCTTGAGCTCTTCTAGTGTGCTAGGCTCTGTGACCTAAATCTTCTTGGCTTCCAAATGTGTGAGTCTTGTGTTGGAGATGAAATGCAACATAAGATTTTTCCTGAAACTTAATTAAGCACTTTTGTTAGTACCTAACTACATATTGTTTGTTATCATCAAAACTAAGGGCAAATGGCCTTTGGGCCAACAGTTAGTGCCCTTCCCATGGGTCAAAACGTGGGCTACTTCTCCCCCCCCCCCTCTTTCCCTCCACCCTTTTTCTTTGGGACATAGGCCTTAGCCGGGACTTGAAGCTGAGACTCCCCAGAAACCCACTCCCACCCCTTTATGAGTGAGACCTGTGTCTCATTGGCGAAACTTGGGATTTTGCGCAATGATATTCTTTTTACTTTAACATTTTTTCCCTTTTTAATGTGCGCCATGTGGAAATTGTACCTGTGTTGCTCTCATACCATATTATGGTCCCGTGATTCCTCCAAAACTCCGAAGTTGTGGTGAGGGTTGGGGTAATATTCTTATATTCTAATAAATATAATGGGTCTCAATTAGTACTTATCTCAATTTAAACCCCTTGAAATAAAAAGAAATATCTTCTCTCTCTGAATATCTGACATGTTTTTAAGTGGTCTTTGTAAGGAAATCTGTAGTTTCACGTGAATTGAGCAAGTGAATGACAATGATGATATTACATCTTTTATTTTTGAATGAAATATATTTTGTGTCTTGAACTTCAACTTTGATAATCTGTCAAATATTTACTGTTTTCTCTTGATTTTTAGTGCCATCATTGGTATGGCTATATGTGGCTTGTTTTCTCTTCCTTTACCTGTTTAGAGCATGACAAACTGCTGAAGCCTATGTTCCTGTCTGAAGACACATGTGGCAACACACATCTAAACCTTCTGTTTAAAGTTAGCTAATACTCCAGCTCAGGGCTAACTGTAGTCATTAAACGCCTGTCAATCAAACCTGTACCTACTGTTCTATTCTTATGATGAGTTCTTTTGTTCCCTATGGTAGTTTTGGAAGTGATTTTTTGCTTGATGGTAAATTCTGGGAACCATTTAATCCTTTTCTCTAATTACATGCATTTGATATGCCATATGATGCCTAAATGTAGCCCATGACTCTGGCTTGCCTGCTCTTTCTTTCAATATACTTTTGCATTTTGTGTTACATGTGATATCTATTCTTGAATTATATGATCAGACTTTGATGTTTCAGCGCGATGGTATGAATATGCAGAAATTCAGACTGTATTTGAAGAGAATAAGCGGTGTAGCTCAGCATCAGAATGGACTTCCTAGTTCTCTATGTGGCCACTAGAGCCAAATACGAAAGTGGGCTCAGTGGGAAGACTTGATTTCCAAGCTCTAGCAGCCTCAGGTCAAATCCCTCCTCAAAGTCTTGCCGCCCTGCATGCTGAGCTTTTAGGCCATCCTTCTGGCAGCTTAGTGTTGCCAGCAATTGACCCGCCAGTTTTAAAAGCTTCAAGGCAAGGACCTAAGTGCATTCCTGCTGAACGGGAAGTCGCATTTGGTCAACCTCTTTTCAAATGCCAATCGAGCATATCCAACCAATTCCCTCCGACAAGCATTGCTGCTGAGAATACATCTTCTGGTTTTTCAGTGTGGCCGTCAAATCATCTTGGCACTATATTTTCCAACAAAAACCTTGGTGGAGCAAACAACACCCAGAATGGTAACATGACAATGCAGGTGTTGCAGCAGCAGCAATCATACCCTGTGCTCTCGGAGCCGCATCATGTGATTAATGTGCAGCCATCCTGTCTGGTTGTTCCCTCTCGATCATCAAATTGTTTAAATCTTGGGCAAAGTTCTTTACCTCTGAATCGAAATTCCATAGTTGTCCCATCTCAATTATCAAAAAATTTTCAGTCGGACAATAATTCTATTTCCATCAACCCAGGTTCTAACTTCAACAGCAGCTCTATAGGTCTGGATTATAGCCTACTGCCATCACTATCAAACAATGCTTCATTGGGTGTAGGGCAAACCTCAGATGGTGATGTCACAAGTGTGAGAGTGTTAAACAGGTCTCCTGGGTCTCTTTCATCGTCAGTATCATCTTGTTCAGCTCGTACAAATAGCGAGACTGGTTGGCGGTTACATCACTCGAGCATGAATGTTGGTCCTGCGACTGGATCACCTTTGAATTTACCTAATTTGTGCCCTCAAGGCTCTGAGCCAACAACGGGCAGAGCATCTGACAAAGGACAAGTAAGGAATCTTGGCTTTGTCGGTAAGGGTACTTGCATCCCTAGCCGGTTTGCGGTGGATGACATTGAGTCTCCTACCAATGACCAGCGCATTAGGAATACATGTCTTCGTGATGACGGAGGTAGAGTGAAGGAAGAGGTTCATTTGGATTTTGCAGATGATTCTCAAGTTGGGACTACCATCCTTCCAAATTTTCCAAGCAACTTCATGGGTGTTCTTTCCAAGTAGGTAATGCAATACCCTTCATTTATATATTTTTACTGTTGAAACGAAAATATGCTTTGCTACCTATTTTACTATCTTATCGCTTATGCCTGTAGGATTTTTTCCGTGGAGAATTTAGTCACAATATGTTAATTGATTAACTGATGTAAATTTCTCCTTTTTTACATTACATTGGATATTTTAATGTTTCAATTGTAGAATGGATTGTTCATAAGATGTTGGAGGCATATTTAGCGTTATAATTAACGTTATAAGTATACAACATGCCTGCCAAGCACAAAATTTCATTGTTCTGATATTTTATTTTCAAGAAGTCTATTGCTTAAAAGAGTAGCAATAGCTTTTATACTTTTGGTCCTCCTTGTGAATCATTTCCTTCCATTTGATATCTTAAGAACCAACTCCTTGGTTGTATTGACAATTATTATACCCCTTTTTAGTTTGTTAATTGTTTTCATCCATTTTTGTTTAGGCCTTCCTCTCTTTCTTGATGCCTTAATTAAGCTCCTACCACTTTTTCTAATTCCACATTTTTGGCCTCTGTTGCCCATGTCCTCTCCGTTTCCAGCGAGCTATATGATAAAGAAGATGGTAATCATAAAACTAGAAGAAGTAACATTAATGAATCTAATAAACAAGCTAATATTGCATAAGAAATACCTCAACTTTACTTAGTTTGTTTTGTAAGTCAATTTACATACAATGCTCCGCCGGTCTAACCTAAAAGCAACCTTCCTCACTAACACAAAGAAGAGAGGAAAACAAAACAAAACAAAACATGAGAAGGGAAATATTTGAGTTGTTTTATTATTTTGTTTTCCAATATCATGTACTTGTATATCAAAAGTCATAGAAGGCTCAATAAAAGTGTCTCCTCTGAATAAAGGCTTAATTTCAGAAACTGCCAAGAACTTTCTGCATTTTTTGCTAAACTACTATGACTTTGCTTTATTATTCATAACTCCCTTGGATGTGTCTTTTCACTATACTACCATAAACTTTGAGCCTTTTTCAAACAACTACTACACGTCCGTTAACAAAATTTCAAAATTTCCATTTTACCCTTACATCTCAGAGTTGCAATTTTACTCTTGTATTCGTCATTTTTTTTAACTAGAAATGAAATAATTAATACTCACATAATTTTAATTATCGGTATATAAAGATATTTTTAAAATAATAATTTCTTTTATGAGAAATAATTTATTTTTTATAATTTTAATTATTCTTAAAAAATTTCCTACCTCAACCTAGTTTATTATATTAATGATAACTAGGAGTATTTTTTATCATAAAAAGTCATGCGCCAAGTATGTGATCACTTTTTAATGGAGGTTTGACGAATGATAATTATCTGAAAATCTTCGTGAAAGTTCAAATGGGTTACAAGTAATAAAGCAAGTTCTGATAGTTTTCTAAAATTCTGTGAAAGTTCATGGTAGCTTTTTGAAAGTAATCCCTGAACAGAACATGGATGTCACCTAAAAAATGACTTGTTTAATTAAGCACTATACATCCTTTTTCCCTTTGACTGCTTTCAGATCTCTATTTGAATCAAGATACGAGTCAAATCATAAGATCCAATACCTGATCAAGGTCTAAGAGACCTTGTCTGGTCTGTATTTGAATTATAAGATCCTGATAGCGGTGGAAACATCAAATGTCTGATGAAGAAGAATTCTTTTAAAAGAAGGCTTATATCAGAAAACTACTCCTAGTTCCATCAAGTTTCTACATGAATTACACTTAAGTGCACTACCATCAATTTTACAAATAACTATGTCCGTCCTTTATTTAAATATCTTTTGTTGGTGAAAAAATCTGTGCAAGTTTTAGGTAAGCATATTGACTTGTTCGTTTTAGCATGCAACGTTAATGCTTTCCAAAGTAATTGTTGGTTTTAGCTATGGGTGGGTGTTCAAGGGAAGCTGCCTAAGTTGAAAGTGCATATTGATAATTAATTAATTAATTTTTTATGGGGGTTAATCAGTGCTATAGAAGGTTTTATTTCAGCGCCATTATTCTTTTTTTCTAAGGGCACTAGATTTTTAGGTAAGGTTTGGTTTTTAAGTGAATAGAATCCTTTAATTGAAGTTTGCTGCATATTAAAGTTCAATTTGTTTTAGAGGAATTCAAATATTATGGAAGGTTGTATGATGGGGGGCTGCATGCTGTAGGTACTCTATGCAGCACGCATGAACCTATTCCTATGCATTGAATATGCACTGTTTATGTGGCCATCCCTGTCGGAAAGGGGTCATTATATTTGATATTTTTTTGAAACAATATTACCCTTCAAACCTAATCCTGTGCAGCAGAATCACACAGCCGCATTGATCCGTTATGACTATGTAACTAAGATGTTTCTTGGGAGAGTCAACTTTAACAACAATCAGTCAATCAACTGGGATAAAAATACTGCAGTTTTTTTACTTGTTTCGACTGATCTACGCTGTATCCACAGAATTGAATGGGGGATTTTTACTATAAGCTTAGGTTACAGGAGCATCACACATTCTCCTTGAATAAAGAAGATCTCAAGATTATTGCCTCTCTCTAACCCTTGAGTCCATCTCTATTGTTTCTTGGATTTCCTGTTTTTTCCGTAGTAATAACCATTCGCTACAAGATTTATATAACCCTGTATAACCCGAAAAGTTCTAGGAGTGGTCCCTCAACCATAGCCATCCAACAATGCCTCATGGCCTAGTAAAATAGTTAACCCTAGAATTCATCTGGAATGCACCAAACGGACTGATGCTGCAGTTGACAACTAAATTGACTAATTGCAACTCCGGCACTTTTGTATCCAGGATCTTGAACAGGTGCTGGATTGACTAACTGTAAATAGGTGAAGGCAGCAATGAGCTACTAAATGGGCGACTACCAACTTATATTCCGTACCTATCTAAATAATTCCATTCCTGAATTTAATCTTTGTTGATTGGTTTGACCTTTCAGCTTCCATGAGATCATCAAATACCTTGAATACACCACAATAAATCTCACAAAATGAGCAATTAGTAAGATAATTAGTAAACATGTAAAATGAATAACAAGGAAATAATTTCTAAGAATAAGTTACAAGTATTCGATATTTAACTTTGTGGGTTTTGGCTTGAAGTACGGAAAGCTGTCTGCTTAAAGTGTGTGCCTGGCTGCCTGCATGGCTCAATAGGCATCAATGTGACTCAACATGTAGCCACACTTGTCTGCATAATATGCCATATATGCCCAATGTTTTTGGTGGTCAGGGTGTTAATTGATTTTTACAACCTTGGTGTTAATAATGTGAAGTTTGGAAGAAGTTGAGATAGTTTCTGTAATTTAGCCTTAAAACAACTTGTAGACAAGCAATGCTAGTATTTCTGGCAAGGCTACTTTTCAATTTGAAGTCTGTTGAACCCTCGTCAGGTATATTTGCATGCTCACAACTCATCTTATCGTTGCTGGTAATATCTTTACTGCATCTTTCATCATTCTATTGATCTTATTTTATTTATACAGCACGGGTTATCTACTATGTTACTAGTCGTCCTATAATTGATTTTATCATGATGGGTTTTGTCTAACTGTCAAACTTTATTCTCAGAGATGGGTTGGAAGGACGCATTATGAAATCCTAGGCCCACTTTGGTGGAGTATCCTGGTGCTCAAGGACATCCTCGTGAAATTCTGTACCGTTGATCGTTGCAATGCCTTGCTCTTATTGTAAGGCGAGCTCAGAAAGTTCGTGTAAAAACTCATGCTCCAAAACTTATGGAGGTGGAGGCAAATGTCCCTGCTTGCTCCGGCCTCCTTGTTGTCGAAGATGTTTGGAGAAGTAATTTTTCGACTGTACAATAGTAGTTCCGTGCCACTGCAGAAGCGAATCAGGTAAACTTGTCCAAGTTGGTAGAACAAGTTCATACCGTTTTCCTTGTCAATTATGCTACAATATGTATAATTTATTGAGTCCAAGCAGGAAAATTACTTTCAAAATAGTCTCAAGTTGTGATGTATATACTGAATCAGAAGTAATCTGGTGGAAGCTATCCATTATATTATGCTTGTATCAGCAAAGTTTTTGTATGTTGCTTAAGCATCAATCAACAGGAACAGATTCACAAAAAAAATTATCACAGGGGAGGGATATCTAGAATTTTTACCACTGCCCTGTTTCTCAACTTGATTCAGCAGTGTGTTCCTAAATTGGGCTATGCTCATTTCTTTTTACGGTTACAACACTTTGTGATGAACTTTCTTGATTGAATTTGAAGGCTGCAAACGGTTTCAATTTGGGTCTGCTTGGTTAAGGGTGGAAGTGAGGAAGTAAGGAAGTAAGGAAGTGATGATAGTTCCCTTTGGAACTTGAGAATTGGTTAGTAAGTTTTTCGGTGTTTGGATGTTGTTGGGAAGTGTAGTTTGGAAAATGTTATGTATCTTCTGGTGTTTGGATGATAATGTGGAAGTGGAAGTGGAAAGTTGACCACAAAGTTGTCTGCAAAATAATATTAAAATAAAAATTAATTAAGAAAAATAAAAAATGGACTGTAATTAGAATGTAAGTGAAATTTACATGATCAAAAATTAACTGTTTTGTGTTACAACTTATTATAAATGAGATTTACATGATCACAAAATTAACTGTAGCACTATGGAAGTGAGGAAATGGTTGTGTAAAAGAGAATAGAAAAGAAAATGGGTTTTCTTATTTTCCTTTTCCGGTGTTTGGATAGATAGGGAAGTGATCAATTATACTTTCCCATTTCCTTACTTCCGCCCACTTCCTTCAAACCAAACACCACCTTTATGACAGCCAAAGATGGATTGATGCTTACCTGAGAGACAAATGCACTATATAATTTTCAAGAACTCGAAGGAAAAAAAAAAGGTGATAAAACTGAAAAGGCATTTTAGTACACAGCAATCGTTTATAAAAGCTGCAGTTTTCAAAAGAAAACCAAGAGAAGGTGCAGCGCTCCCTCGATCCATCTTCCCTTAGCCACGTAAATAATAATAATAAAAATCTTTCTATATTAGCTAATCAAAAAGAATATCTTGAGTTAGAAAATTCCAACGTATTCCTTCGGCTGGAAAGTAGAAAAGCTTCTTACTTTACTCGTGAAAGATCGGACAATTCTTGCTACTAATAGGAGTCCTCAAAAAGTCAGGCGATTACCGCTTCAGATCTTTCAAAACACGCTGAACTATTCTGTACCCTTCTTAGATAAGTACAAATCTTGCAGGACGAAAAATATTGGAAAGGAAAAATGCTTTGAAAATGAGTCTGTTCCCATGTAATAGTCAAGAATTCTTGATAGTATCAAGCCGAGAACTGGATTGACAAGCAGCTTCGACTCTTCTGCTTCCATCGTCGACGATGGGTAGAGGAGCGAACGCGACGACGCGTTCCATTTATACGAATCGCGAACATACCACACACGACCGGATGTAGAGCCAAAATCGGAACTGGCGGACCAAACGTCGGTTCGTTCAATGAAAACGTACCAGAAGGATCCACTGGGAATGAATGGGATCAGCGGTTTAGACACCATCCGTGCATGTTGAATCAAGGATACCAGTGCTGATTTTCAGTGAAAATACTAGCCAATAATTCTCAGTCCAGAATGGAAGGTTGATGAATTGAGCAGCCTCACTTTAGGCATAAAAGCTTGCTTGCTGTGAAGGAAACTGAGTTGCGGATTAATTTCCTACGAGAGTCAAACTTGTTTCCATGAAAAGAGTTGGAAAGTTTGTTCTACTGCAAATAACTACATGGTAAGATAAAACTCACAAGTTTTCAAAAATTTTCTAACTATACTCGGCTTGGCTTTACAGCTAAGGAGACCACTAAGCTTGAGAGGCTACTAGTAGTTTCGTAGAGGGATTCGAGGTTAATTATCAAAAAAATATTTAATTTTAATATACATAATTTTTATAAAATTTGGATATGGATGATGAGTTAGATAAATTTGATCATGAAATAATTAATTACAACCCAAATTTTAATTCTTTTTAAATAAAAATAAATAAATTCTATGTATTGCAAAAAAATAATAATAATAATAATATTATTATGTCATGAGTAAGTCCTAATTTAAGCCTTGGGCCCATCTACCTCTCTCTATCTGTGGCATTTGTTCAAGAGAAAGGAATGAAAATCTTGAGGTACTTGATGTCAAATAGTTTGAAAAAACTTATGTGCTATTTCAACTCCTATATGTGAAAAAATACTTTAATGTTGTTTCATTTAAATACAACCCCCCCCCCCCCCCCCCCCCCCAAAAAAAAAAGAAAAAAAAAGAAAAAAAGTACCACAACCACCAAAAAAAAAAAAGGGTCTCAAAAATCTCTCTCTTTCTCTCTCTTTATTTTTTTTTATAACAATAACATATTTATGGAAATCTGTGACCCTATTCGCTGCTGTCATAGGCTGTGTTTGTTTTGTTGAAAGAGAAAGAAGGGGGATTTATTGTTTTGTTAGAAGAGAGAGAAGAGAGAAGCAAGAGGAGCTCTCTTCTCTCTTTCCTCTTCCTTTGTTTTGTGGGGGAAAGGGAGCCTCTTCCTCCAGCTCAGTGCTGAGCTTGTGCTGAGCTTGAGGAAGAAAGGGAGCTCCGGGATCAAAAGAGAAAATTATTTGTTTAACTCTTTTCCATTTGTGCCATGAGGGGGGCAAGAGAGAGAGAGAGAGAGAGAGAGAGAGAGAGAGAGAACCCCCTCAGATCTCTTCATTGTCTCTTTCTCCAACTTTCTCCCATTATCTCTCTCCTTCTCGCGGCCAGCGTCTCGTTGTTGATCTTCTCAGATCTCTCTTCCTTGCTCCGTCTTTGCCCCAATCTTGTGGCGGCAGTGTCTGCTGCTGTTCCTATTTGTTAGTGTTGCTCTGATCTCCTCAGCTAGCCCCTTTTTGGCCTCGATCTAGTCGCATCAGCAGAGTTTGCTCGCGGCGGGTCTTGCTACTCGGATCTCTCTTCTTTGCTCCGTCTTTGTCCTGATCTTATGGCGGCGGCGGTTGCTGACGTTCCTTCTGGTCTCTATTGCTCCGGTCTCCTCGACTATCTCCCTCTTGGTTCCGATCTGATCACGCCAATCGGAGGTCTGCTCTCAGCGGTCCCTGCTGTTCAGATCTCTCTTCCTTGCTGCCTTTGCTCCGATCTCGTGGTGGTGGTATTTGCTATTGTTTCTTTTTGTCCATGCTGCTCATGTCTCCTCGGCTAACTCCCTCTTGGCCCCGATCTAGTCGGGCCAGCCGTGGGTCTGCTCGCGGCGGTCCTTACTACTCAGATCTCTCTTCCTTGCTCCGTCTTTGTCCCAATCTCGTGGCAGTAGTGGTTGTTGTTGTTCCTTCTGGTCCTTGCAGCTCCAATCTCCTCGGGTAGCTCCCTCTAGGCCTCGACCTTATCACGTCGGTCGAATGCCTGCTCATGGCGGGACCTACTACTCAGATCTCTTTTCTTTGCTTTATCTTTACCCCAATCTCGTGGCGGTTGTAGCTGTTGTTGTTCCTTCTTGTCCCTACTGTTCCAATCTCCTCGACTCGCGACAACTACTGCTGTCACCTGCTGCTGCAGCAAGCTCATGGCAGCTGCTGGCTGCTTGCGGCAGTAGCTGCTGCTTGTAGCAACAACCAACAACATGTAAAAAAAAAGGTGCACTAGTAGGGGTAAGCTTATCGAGGATACTTACAATTTGTCTGCTCCCTTCTTCAATGTGCAACCAAACACCTCATGGAAGAAGAAAGGGGCTCTTCCTTCTGCTATTTTTATCAGAACAAATAAGAAAAAAGAGAGGAAGAGGGAAAGAGATCTCTTTCTCACCTTTTTCTCTTCATGGGTTCTCTTCCTTCTTCTCGCAACTTACCTTCTTCAAGAAATGTTGCTCCTCTGCTTGTCAAAAGTATATCATATCTTTGAAAAACATCATGAAAGTTTGATAATGATTTCACGTCCCGCAGAGTACATACATGATCATTCAATAATATTAGTTTCAATTTGCTAATGAACAATTGAGCATCTATATATATATTCTATGATAATTCTCATAATTCATTGCACGATTTACCCACAACGTTAAAAAGTGATGATTAATAGCAAGACCGAATTTTCGTAAAAAACTCCATTCGTATTATATATAGTTTATAGCAGTATTTCCTATTTAATTTCTTCAAATTCCATATTTGAATTGTTTTTCGACTTATCCATTATATAAGGAAGATATATTCTTTAATTAATAAAAAAAAAGGGACAAAGTAAAAAAAAAAAGGGACAAAGTAAATAGAAATATATATACCCAAACTTGGACAAACTCAGCTTTTTACTGCGCCGCCCCTAAATTTTCTCATTTTTGCGCTCTCCAACTTCTTGCTGCTCCCTCTTCTTTCCCCTCGTCGTCGCCGGCGATGGCACCGCCGCCAGGAACCCCAACGTTGACGCCACGTACGCGTGGCGCCTCCTCGCCGAGGAGGTGGGACCCACGGTGGGGCCCATCGCCCCCAGCTGCAGCGTCTCCTTCTCTCCGCTCTCCCTCCACGTCGCCGCCAGCATCCTTGCCGTCGGATCCTCCATCGCCCCCGCCGAACCCTCCGCCGAGAGGGACGACCGCAGGGCCTGCCTTCTCTCCTTCCTCGCCTCCAACGGCTTCGGCCGCCTCCCCAGCAAGGCCACCTCCTCCGCCGTCTCCGCCGCCACCGCCCGCAAGGCCGACGACGACAAGGACGCGCCCGTCATCTTCTTCACCAACGCTCTCTGGGTCAGAAGATACCTCGTGATCGGCCACACCAAGCTGATGTGGGAGACGGCCGTTACAGATCCCTCATCCACGTCGGCGACTTCAAATCCGAGGTACGATTTCATTTACATTCAGTTCCCTTCGTTTGATTCTAGAAATTGTGCTGAATAGTTTGTAATTTGGATTGAAGGCCGACAAAGTGAGGGAGGAAGCCAATTCGTGGCTCCGAAAGATGTACTACGGCCCCACCCCCGGAATTTGATTCCTCTGGGATCTATCAGTGGCGAGACTGAGTTTGTGGTGGGCAATGTCCTCGGTTTCTTGGGGGAATGGGATCCAGAGCTCGGGCTCGAGCTCGGAGGAGGAGAAAGCGGGCGGTCCAACTTCTACACGCTCACCGGCCGCGCCATTCCCGTGCCCTTCATGACGAGCAAGAAGCCGCAGTGTGTCGCGTCCTATCTGGGTTTCAAAGCCCTTCGCCTTCCCTATCGGCCGGGGGAGGACGAGAGGCGGTTCGCCATGTACATGTTCCTGCCAGACAAGCGAGATGGGTGTTTGATTTGCTGGATAAGTTTAGTACAGAATCTCGATTCTTGGAGAGGCATCTCCCCAAGGAGATGGTGGCTGTGGGAGAGTTGAAGGTGCCCGTTAGGGACGGCACAATGACTCAGATGGCTGTGGCCGCAGTTTGGCCCTTTGTATCTCCTCCTCGTCAAGGCGAGGATGAGGAGGCGGAGGGTGGTGCTGTCGCTGATCCCACGCACGACCCTTTTCAGCCATATTGCTTCTCTACTTTTCTTTTATGCGTTGTCTTGATGAGAAAGAGAAGGATGAGAATGCGAGTTGTCTTGATGAGAAAGAGAAGGATGAGAATGCGAGTTGTCATGATGAGAAAGAGAAGGATGAGAATGTGAGGGATGAGAATGAAAAGGAAAAGGGAAAGCTGAGGATGACAATGTGAAGGATGTTCTTGAGAGTGTGTTGCCCTCTGATACTGCCCCTGTCGACTTTGTAGCTGATCACCCATTTCTGTATGCAATCAGAGAGGATGTTAGTGGGACTGTGCTGATGATTGGCTATGTTCACAATCCCTTGGGTGGAGATCCAGAATTCAGAGACTTGTGCCACCCTTTGAGTGACATGGGTAAATTACATTAAGCAATTTTTTTTTTGTTTGCATTTTCCACTTCATGTTTCTGTTTAATGATGTCAATTATATCTTTGCAATTATACTTTTTAGTTAGAGTTTTAAATCCTACATTTAACTTTTGCTACTGTTTACTCATTACACGCATGACAATTTATAATTTCTGTTTACTAAATTACTAGACACAAAGATCAGTATATTGTATTAAAATAAATGTAGCTCAAGAAGCTAACCTATGGGAATATATTTCTCTTGATATTTACTTTCACTTGTAAACATGCAATTATATGTTCTGCGATCAAATAAAAACAGTTTTTTTTCTTTAAGTTAATTTCATCTTGATATTCAATTTCACTAGTAAACTTAAAATTTGATTTATTTATTTATTTATTTTTTTGTGTGTGTGGGTGGGGGGGGGGGGGGGTGGGGGCGCTTTTTAGTCCTCAGGTCTATTTTTCCTCCTCTTCAAATTTAGTGGTTAATTATGGACATTGGCTTGTTGACTTAATACAGTTCTTTATAGATAACTTGTATCAAACTTTTAGTTGCGAGGACCACCACTTAACGAACTCCAACGAGGATCTGTTTATTTACTTGCTGAGAGAAGGAAAGCATCCAACGAAATTGTCTAAATATACATGTATTAAAGAAACACAGATGCAGTTCTAACCATTTGTCGTGATTTTGGAGAACATTGCGTCCAACTATTGTTGATTTAGGTTTTCTGGTATCTCTTCAGCCTAATGCACCATGTTTATTTTGTGTTGTTATAGCTT